>APFE030541234.1:134878-184926 GCA_000404065.3 Pinus taeda | reverse complement strand
TGTCCACAACATGCCAAAGAAGAAAAACCTCCTTCAATTTTTACACAGGTGTCATGGTTTGAGAGAAATGTCAAGAATTCCGTTGCCTCAGGAGAATCAGAGATACCTATGAAGTGACCTTGGGAAAATCAAGTTTACTCCTATCTTGGTTGGCCAAATGATTTTCTTGATGGGTAAAATGATAAGTAGACTCAAAGGCCTTTCCAACGAGCCCACTTTTACTCAACTCTGACACCGGAAAGGCCTTCAAACAGAGTTGCCAATGTGCGAGACCTTTTGAGAGGCCTGCACGACCTTCTGGGCAGTGCGAGACCTTTTGAGCGCCCCTCCACAGCGCAAAAATATAACTAGCGCGACCTTCTGGGTGGTGTGAGACCTTTTGAGCGACCTACGAGACCCATTGAGCTGTCTTGCTGCAAACTTCAAAACAATTGCCCAATCTTTCTCCAAGTCATCAAATTTGTTCAAGGTAGGCTCTTTACACATTGTTTTGGAGGTTGGTGATGGATGTAAGCCCTCATGCTATGATTTTAACCTCAAATCATGCAAGTGAAAGGACATTAGGTGGCTGCAATGTTAATGAGCAAACTATGCTAGGATTTGTGTTGTTTCAAGCTATTTTTCCCTCCTTTCCCTTTCACTCACACTTATAAGTTCATCCCTTTTTCCCATATTATTTTATAAATGAAATGCAAATGCTAGAGGAGGAAAAGGTGCTTGATGAGTTGTGGAGGATTCGTAGTGACCGAGTCCTAAACCGAAGGAGGCCCGGTGATCCATTGCCTGCTGAGCGAGAATCCATGCTCATCCAGGTGAATGCACATTTGGAGAGGTTGTTGGCTAAGGCCAACCAAGAGAAGAAGCTGTTGAGAAACATGAAAAATCACTATTGGGCGAGGATGCATCTTTGCAAGGCCAAAATGAAAATGCTCCAAGGACGGTTGGCCAAAGCACAAAAACAAAAGAAAACGCCTGATCCACTCCAAATTTTGGCCAAAGCCTCTTTGATTGAGCATGGTACTTGATTGGGGACTCCCAGCCCAAATTTCAAGAAATTTGGAGAAAATTTTGTCATTTGTGAATTTTTTGGAAATTTACAGGTTTTGGCTTCTCAAAGGGTCTCACCCCCAGCGAGACCTTTTTTCATCGTAGCTCCGTTTGGAAAAAACTCAGCATTTTTGGATTTGGCATGAAAATTTACACTTTCTCATCCATTAGTAAGAAATTTCATCGAGTTCTGGGCCTCCAAAAGGTCAAACTGCATGCAAAATTTGACTTTCTGCCCCTTTTTTGAGTTGCAGAAACCAGTTTTGGGAGAATTAAGTTTTGACAGAGCGAATGACCTCCAAATTCAAATATTCTAGTTGGGTTGGAATGTAGACTCGCATACCTTTCCAACGAGCTATCGTGCACCCAATTCTGATAACGGGAAGGCATCCACACAGATCTGCAAACGTGTGAGACCCTTTGAGAAAAGGTGTGCGACCTTTTGAGGAAATGTTGCCAGATTTGACCAGTTCAGCCCAGAAATTCTAGTTTTGACCTTTTTCGACTTTCTAAGGTTAATGAGGATCTTCATCGATGCAATTGTGACACTTTTTGGATACTTTTACTCTTGTTTAACTCTTCTAGAAGATTCATTCATGAAAAGGTGAAAATTAAATGAATGAATTAGTTTCCAAGTTTATAGAGGCAAGTTGTTTTGATTGCCTAGTTTATAGTGCTAAGTTTAGAAGTGGTTGAAACAGCTCCTAGGATAGTGAGATCGACCCCTAGAGGCAAGGAAAGGTGTTAGGTTGCCTATATTATGTACTTTCTTAGTCATTTTCAGGGGTTGGAAGGTTGGACTCTTGAGGGAGAAGCTATCATTGTATTATTTCACTGTATCTCTGCAATTTTTGGCTAAGGAAGACCAGGGTTTTGCAGTCCTCTTTGGGATTCTTGTGGACTCATGTGTTGATGGTGTGTTTCTCAATGTTCTTTTAAGCTTTTTTATGTGATTCATTTCCTTTCTTTACTTCTGCACATTAAACAAATGAAGTGTTAAAGTAAGAATTCATGCTTGCCATGCTCTGCTTTTAAGTTTGTTTAATTTCAATGTTTTCTACTGTCTAAAGAGAATTCAAAGTTATTGTTTACTCTCTTTAGCTCTCTTTCTTTCATTCCTAACCATCCACTTCAGTTAAAGGCATCAACACTGTCTCCTACCTCGCCCTAAGGAAACCCCTGCAGAAACTGTGTCCCATCCCCGCACCCAAAATTGCCCTCTCCTCAATTTTCCACCAAAAACCCAAAAACCCCAAAATCAATCTTTCTGATCAGTTTACTAGCCTAAAATCAGTGTTACCCTATTGGTCATCTCATCTATTGCAGATTTTACGAGATAGACCGGAGAGAGCCTTCTCCTGCCCCGTAGGGCTAGCTACGAGGCTAAATGGTTTGATGTTGCCTTGAGGTTTTCCTTTCTCAGCCTGAGGTGAAATTTCAAGCGCTAACAGTTTGTACACTTGAAGTTTAATTTGAATGCATGTCCCTCATAATGATTATTCTCCATATTATGGATCCACACTCCTGCACTAGCCCCTAGCCTATTCACAGATCCATCAAAATCTAGATTCCATAGGGACTCATGAAAAATGTTCTCACTATCAGTTGTTTTGTATTTCAGTTCTTTAGCTGTGATTTGATTATTGTCATGTTCTAAATTGTACAAGATGAAAGAGTCCATATCAGAATGCATGGAGTGGATGGGAAAGTTTTGTGATTTTTCAGCACTACTCACCATGTATTTCATCAAGGTCTCTCTATATAGTTTCCTCTGTTGGCCAAAAATAGCTATGGTGGCATAAGACATATCTAACTGCAAGGATCCTTGCAATTTTTCTCCCCATGAGCGAGATAACAGCATTCCATATTTGGGTGGTATGTCTGCAACTACCATTTCCATTACAATACTTTTCACTGGGCATTGGACTATAGTTACACATAAATCGTTGATCAAACCAAGGCATTCAACTTGGCTAGAGTCAAAGGAAAATAAGTCCTTATATGGTCTAGTGATGTCTAAGTTTAGCCTCTCCATGATTGCTTTTGGCATCAAATTATGGGATGCCCTTGAGTCTACCAGAGCATTATGTAATATTTTGTCATGAATGTTTAGGCTAATGTATAAAGGAGGAATTCCCCCTTGTTGATGAGTACCATTCACCTTAGGGTCAAACAATAATTCAGGTTGATCATCATTCAAATTAACAACATCTTCTCCCTCTCCTATATTTAAAGTTTCAGTTATCTGTGATCTATAGGATTCATTCTTTACTAGTTCAGTCAAAGGAACTGATATATTTAATTTTTCTATTTCAGTTTTGATGTTGAAAGGGAGCTGAGTTTTGTTTGTTTGGATGAGATCTTCCTTAACAAATGTAGTCGATGTGTTTTTATCTTGTTTTTCAAAACTGGCATTTTAGTCTTTGTTTCAGCTGTTTTGCCTTGATTTCTCTTGTTTGGATTTTTTTCAGTGATTCTTTCAGTTTGAGTTTCAGTGGAGGCTATATCTACAATTTCTGGGGTAGAAATTTCCAGTGTTCCCCTTGGGAGGATTTGTAAAACTTTAGTGGTAGGAGCTTCTTTTATTTTCTTAGTCAGGGTCTAGATTGATCTCTTAATGGGTGGTTCATTGTTCTTTTTACTTCTTAAGCTATATTGTTTGTGTACCTCATATATAGCTGACTCATATCCATGTTTACGGTCAAAAGATGCACCAGATTCTAACTGCAACTATCGCAGCATGTATAACTCATGTTCTTCTTAAGTAAGAAAAACAACATCTTCATCTTTGATTTCTAGTAAGTTTATCTGGGTATCATCCTCTCCTTCTTGGTCTTGTGAACCCTCAACATAGTTCTCTTGGAAGGGGGACCTAATCTACTGATCTGGTATAACATTCTTTCCAATGTTAGGGTTCTTCCTAAAGTTGGGGTTTCTTATTGGGGGTGGTTGTTGATTATCCCATTGAGTTTTCCTTTCCATGTTTTCTAATATATCCATTATTCTCTCTACACTCTTGGCTAAACTATCTATCTTTCCATCAGAAGTGGAAGTTTCCTCTTTAATTACAACTCTCTTTTCACTTCTAATTCTGGCTTTCTTGGCTAACAAGTTGGCCACTACACTAACAACATTTCTTTGCATTTGTTCCAATGTGTTGGGGTTTCTTTCCCTTAACTAGTATGACATGTCAGTGTCAAAACCATCAGGGAATTTAATTAATGTTACATTAGGTGGAGGCTTAATATTAGATGGAATTGCATTGTAGATATTATTGAACCTAGTATAATAATCCTGGACTGGCTCATTAGGAGCTCTTCTAATGTTGTCATATTCATAAAGTATTTGTCGAGGGTTTTTCTTTCTCTCCCATCTATCAATGAATAATCTATGAAAATTAGCTAAGTCTGCAATATGGTGGGCAGGTAAAGCTTTGAACCATTTCTTGACACCCCAGTTAATGTTTGGGCAAACAATCTCATTTGGACATACGATTCGTCTATCTCATGCAACTCAAAATAGTTAGTCATCTTGTTCACATGTTGCTGGGAAGTGTACTGACCAGTAGCATCAAACAAAAATATTTTTCTCTAATAATCTTGGGGCATGGCATGGAGTTGTGCAGGAAAAACCAAAGGTGCATATCGATCTTCCATGGCTTGGATTCTGGCTTGACTAGGGGTAAATAACTAGTAGTTGAGGAAGGGCTTGAACTGGATGGAGATAAACTAGATGGTGGTGAGGATGGTTGATGAATAGCTGGTTTATGGGATTGGATTGTGGTGGATACTATGGGTGAGGTTATAGTAAAAGAACGTGTATTTACAGTGAGTGAAGATTGTGCAGAAATTTCATAGGTAGTAATAGTGAGGGCAGCTAGTTCAACAGATTGTTGAAGGTAAGCATCATCTATGTTGCTTATCAATGTGGAGGTCAAGACTTCTAACTTGTCAAAAGCGTCCAAGACAAATTTATCTAAATCTGGATGGATAACCCTTTTTGATTCGATGAGTTGAGTAAACTCAGGGTCTAACACTATTTCATGGATTGCATTCTCAAATTTAGTTCTAAATAATGAGAGATCAAATGACAAATCAAAAGGGATTTCCTCTAAAGTTGACAAATCCTTAGGGAGTGAATTTTCTTTGACTAACTGGCTACTACTTGCCTGAGTTTCTACAATTTTTGGTTTTCTTAAAATTCTGTCTAGGTCATCAACTATAGTAGTAGGGTTTGGATTTGGATTTTCCCTGGTATAGTGAGTCTTCTTAGGATCCATAATTCTAGCTTTTTTTAAATGTTTTTATGAAATTTTTCAAAAACAACTTTCGGAAATGACCTTAAGCGGCTTAAGATTAAATTTAAGGTTTTCGTAAATTTTTATGAGACCGAGGATCGAAGTCCCCAGTATGGTCACCAATGATGTCATCACTCCAAAATTTCTTCAAAGTTATCAGAAAAAGAAATGATAGAGGTAACCACTAACCACTTTTGGAGATCAGGACCTAGCCTTCCTAATCTCAGAGAGGGCTCTCTCTTTATGATTTAACTTTGGTTTGGTTAATTAATTTTAGGCTAGTTATGCTTGTGCTTGGGTTTTTTATTTGAAATTGGGTGGTGGGATCACTTACTTAGATGAAAAGGGTTGTCTTTTACCATTGGACTATGGGGTCAAATGTCAGGCAAACAAGACTGGATCAGGTTCTAAAAACAATGTCAAGAGGGAAAGATAGAGGAGTTACTGCAGATCTCAAAGGTTGGAAGGTGAAATGGTTCTCGATCAGATTTAGGGAGCAGTTAAGGGTTCCCTAGGTCGGATCATGAAGAGAAGTGAAAGAGATCAACTGGGATGGGAGACTAATTAAGGGTTCTCAAATCCGGATATCAGAGGAAAACATATAAATGACTAACTGTGAAAAACAAAGTGTACTTAAACAAATTCTGAAAGATATTTCCAGTTAATTCATTCAAATTTAGAAAACAATTAAGTTTATGAAACACATAAGAAAGTAAAAAAATCAGACAAAGAAGATACTTCACTGCAATAGCTCATCTCATGAATCCTTTAGTGCAATATTTTTATTACTTGCTCCAGTCTGTTGACTTGAAAGTTGGTACAATCACCCTTAGGTTTAAGATCAAAATAACTCTACAAATGTATAGAAATCCACCTTCAATACTTCGAATTCTGAAGTATTTATACAAAAGGAATTTACAAAATATCTCAAACTGCATTGAGAACTAATCTAGGAAAAGGAAATATCTTCATGCAAGAAGATAGAAACAACTATTGAACTACTATTTGTTGTCCCTTTTATTGAGGTTCTGATGTCTTTTAGTCTTCGATATTTTTCCCTTTAATTTGCTTGGTTGTGTGGTCTTGACGCTGGATGTCATATTTACTTATGACCTTTCATCTAATACTCTTTGACCTTACTGACTTGTCAATACCTTTTTACTATGCTCTTTTACTTTTTACTATGTATTTGCTACAGTAAATCATTGAGTTTTTCCCATGTCTCAATATCTGGTAATCGGATATTGAGCATTTTTTGGTATATCTCATCTACCTTTGTATACTTGGCAAAAGTTGGCTTATTAATAAAAAGGTGTTTTACCTCATGTTGGAGGTAAAACAAGGTTTCAAATGTTTGATACAATACTTTGCCTATTGGTATTCCCTTCATGGATGAAGTGTTTACATGATCTCTCGCCACTTCCCTGATCTTCTTATTATAATCTTCCTATGTTATTAACTTATCATTTATAACTAAGGGATTACATAATCCCTTTTGCCTCAAAATTTCGAACTTAACCATGAACCTGTCAATGGCCAGTTACATGGTTTGACACTTATCCTCCAAGTTCAACATCAAATTCCTCTTAGTGTGGACTCTTCTAACTTCCTAAATTGTACCTGTCTTGTCAGGTATCTCTAGTTCTTGCAGCTCATACTTGTTCTTGGAGTTGAGGAAGTGGATGATTCTTGCTGCCTCCTCTGGCATATCTCCAATTTCTTCTTTAACTTTCTGAATGGATTTTGTAGCCTACTTTATCAAATCAATCTGTTCAAAAATAACCTGAATGGATGGCCAAATATCATTGACAGAATCAATGATATTGGCCCATAGTTTCTCCTTAGCCTGACCTAAAGGTTCATTCAGTGTCAGCTCTTTCTCTAGGCTTTTGATTTTTTCAATCATTCTTAGGGCCCTCTGTTGTTCTTCTCTATGCATGATTTGGGCCAATTTGTAATATGTTTCCAGGCTACTGAATTTTTCCTTAAGTTTTTTCATCTCAATGGTCTGAATGGACATTTCTTCCATTGCTTTGACGAGTCTATTTGCTTCATCACTTGTAGAGCCCGTTGTTGTTGATTTTGTTGCTGATGTAGTTGGTGTAGATGTCAGTGGTGTAGTGGCCATTGGAGCAGTCGGAGCTAAGGATGTTTCCAATGTAGAAGGTACAACAGTGGTAACTGTTGGAATGACAGTTGCAGGAGCATTATAAATACTAGCTTGTTTGAGCTGCATCAAGATATCTAATTCTTTCTCCATCTCCTTCAACTGATCATTCGGTTGTAGCACTAGGTCCATCATCTCTTCATGATTGCTCTGACTTTCTGGGACCTCCTTTGTCTATGGGTGTTGTGAATGAGGCAGCTTAAGTTATTTCTTGAGGGCTACTATGTCCTCATTCTTCTTCTTGATTAATTTCTTTGTGGCTTTAATGTCACTTGGATCATGGCCGAGTTCAATGACCAAGTCCTCCAAGGACTTATTCTATTGTCTTTGGCCTATGAGGGGGCCTTTTCCAGTTTGAATTGGGCTATCACATTATCCAATGAATCTTTTAGCTTAAAGGCATCCATGGCCTTTTCTGTGAGGGTGGAGTAAATCATTTCCCCAGCCTGCTTGTGGAACTCTATCTGATCAATGGGATGAACATCCCTTGCCAACACCCCAAAATTAGTCTTCTTGTAGTCTATTGAGGCCTTTGGTTGCTGTACAGTGGGCTGCAAAAATGATACTTGCATCTTGCCTGCTTTGATGTCAAAGGCGACATCAATCTGGTCTGGATAGGTGGTGTAAGCTTGAGGTATTGGGCATATGTCTCTGCTTTAAACTTTTCATTCCTCATCTTTATCTCTTTGAATTTGTCTTTGATATCATTTTCCCTTTCAACTGGTCTGACAAAGGAAGAAACCTCCATACTCTGTTGTCTCTCTATCATCTTTGTGTTGGAGGTTGATGCCTACTGTGTTTCACCTGATGCAATTGCTTCTTTACTTTTATGCCCCATTGTCTCAGTGTCATTTATTTCCTCTGAAGCAATGTTCTCCTCCTGCTCTGACATAGGATTCAACTTGGGCTTCTTTCTTAGCTCAAACAGATCATCAGTAGTCTCCATGACAGAGTTGGATTCCTCTTCCATGTTCCTCTTTGGATTCTTCTCCTCATTGGTTGGGGTCTATAACACAAGATGAACATGCATTGTTTCTCCTAATTTTGGAACCTGCGGGAAAGAGCTCTGGTCAAATTGTCTTTCTAAATCAATGAGTGCGTTCTCAACATCCACAACTTTGTTGTCCATATCAATCAATGTGTTCTCCACCCACTCAGATTGGTTGGAAAACTTTTCAATTTCTGTTCTTGGGTGGTAGATATAAGGTGCCAATTTTACCTTAAGTCTCAACTTGTTTATGACTCCATGAGGGTCATAATGCCATATGAAGCTGTTTTTGAATTTCATCTATTGCAGTAACATGTCAGCCTCTAGTCCAGCCTCTCTATTGTTGCAAATGAATGGGCCCGTTTGGTTTTTCACCTTGAACTGGGTTTTCTTCTTAGTAGATAAGAAGTGGACTTGATCAGAATTGATAATTTGTCTAAAATATTCAAGGGAAAATATCCTCATAGGGAGGTATTTTGGAAATATATAAGGGGCTAACTGGCAGCCATAAATTCTAATCTCAATGTGGTTCTGGTAGAGGTACCAGTCTCCCACCTTGTTGTTCTTTTCCAATTGCAGCACTCTCTTGATTTCTTGACTGATTCTAGGCTGAGTGTTAGAAGTCAACATGTTCATGACTGGGTACACAAAGCAGTTTATGAAATCTTTGTAGTTGAATGTTGTGGAAAAATTATGGACCAAGGGTGTCCAGTAGACCACTGATCTCTCCTTTCCCTTGGTGTCCAACTTTTGGATTCTCACAGGGAACTTATTTGTTTGGTAATACAAAAACATATAAAACAACACTGAAGAGTATTTGAAAACTTTTTTAGTGGGCAGTCTAGTGAATTGTTCATTCATTCTGTCTGCAATGAACTAAGCATAATCATACATGATAGCAGGAGGCTTGCCTAGAGTGAAAGTGGACAAGAAGGCCAGGATGACCTCATCCACATGCTCATCTGATGTGTATCCTAGGATGCATGAGAGCATGGTGATTATGTGTGTACCAGTTTCTGAGAAAATGGTGGCAACATAGAGTGGGGTATCTATAGGAGTATTGCGCTCTTCAATGATAAAATTCTTGAAAATTTGCTTGATTTTTACCTGGTCTAATGTGATGTATAAGTCTAACAGGTTTCCAATGGACAGTGGAATCTGATTAGGACTAGAATGGATTTGTAGAATTTGGTTGATTGACTCAGGTGTAATGGTGAATAAAAATTGTTGATTTGGGGCAACAATAGCCCTTTGGCTAGGGATATAATAGGCATGACAAAAATGTACAATATCGGGGAATGGGTGAACTTATGGGAATGTGTATTTGGGTAAATTAGATTCCCAAAGGCTGATGTCATATGTATGGTTCAAAAATCTATCCTTACTCCAACAATGGAGCTTCAGAAGGTGGACTAGAGTTGCAATGTCTTTTATTTGGAAATCCCTATCTGTTAGGGCCAAATGGTCAATGTCCCGGTGAGGGGTTGACACATGTCTGACATCCACAGAGATCTGGGCAGCCATCTTTTGGGGAAAGGTGTGAATTGGGCTTGCACAGATTATAGAAATGAATTCTGAATAGGTCTGGTATAGAGATAGGGTAATATGCACTTTGCAAAATAGGGGTTTAGGTATTCAAGGGGAAAATAGTCTCAATTCAAAGGAAAGATTAATTAAATTTAATTAATTACTATTTTATTTCACTGTACACTTTCAAATTGAGATGATCGTTCTGGTTTTTTATCCAAATACCTAGAAATGGTGGTATAGGCTGCAACTAGTTTCAATGGAGGCTGCAAAGGGTACTTTGGCTCCAGCTATGCACTGGATGGCTGAATAGGGCGTCCAGAGCATGTTCGGGAGGTAGCTAGCGGTAAAATTTGGTTGCAGAGGCTCAGGGTGGTGCAGGAATGCTTAGGAAGCTTTCACAGAGCAAATGAGTGAAAAGGGAAAAAATGAGCGTCTTTGGCCTTTTAACCAGCAATGGTTAGAATTTGGTGCGGAATTTCATAAGGAATAGTGATGGTTTTGGCTTTTGGCGGGCAAGTGGTTTCGGGGGCCATCGCACCACTTTTGGCCATTGGGTGGTATTTTTATGAGAGCATGTGAATTAGCATGGAGCTACCATGTAACCAAAAGGGGCCTGAGAAAAACCACCCATTTTGCATGCTATTCGGGCGGGTAAAGGTCGACAAGGAAATCAACGTGATATGGATGAGCGCCATCAAATCTAGGGGTGGTAGACCGGATGGCTGTCGCACGATGGATCTGTGCAGCAAGAACTTGGGTGGAGATCTGCGAGGCCTAGGGATTAATTACAAATAATTGTAATTATTTAATGAATAAGGCAAGGTTAAATATAATGAATGGGTTACGGAGTGGGACCAGGGGTTTATGCAGGAAAACGTGAATTTGCGGAGTTATTTAAATAAAGCAGAAGGGAGAGAAAACTTAGAGTAAAGGGGTTTTAAGGGGTAAAAGGGATTATGTCGGGAAATATAGAAATGGGGGAGTTAATAAAGTAATGTCGGGGGGGAATTTAAACTTAGGATAAGGGTTTTTAGTGGGTTTTTAGGCAATATAGGGAAATTAATAAGGGAAAAGTGGTTTCTTCAAAGGGGAATGGGTTTAACACTAGGGAAAAGGGATTTTTGGGTAGGGGAATGAGTTTGGAGGGTAAATTGCTAGGAAAATGTGTGAAACTAATGGGCAAGGGTGAAAATGAAGGGAAAAGGGTATTTTCTTAGGAAACGATGGGATAATGGGGAAATTAGTAAGTATGTAGTGGGGGATGAAATGGAATGAGGGGAAATTAGCCAAATCAACTTGTGAACATCCTTTCACTTTCATAACTACTCCTGCACACTGAAACATATGATGAAGCATGATAAATGTGCTTTTTCTTCAATCAACTTTGTACTTCTTGTTATACACATATTTGGGCACTGCAACCCCCATCTTATATGTCGATAAACCAAGGGCTCTTTAACCCCTCTAAGAGTTGTTCCATACCCTAAAGGATCATAGTCAACTGATTATATCATTCCCCAGAAGTTCCACCTGAAAAACCACTCAGAACTGGCCAAACTTGGACCATACTAACTACCTCACTGTCAAGGTGCGATGCATACTGACTCCTACACTAGCCAGGTGCAATGCATACTAAAGAGGCCTTCTGTGGGGTGCGATGAGCGAGAATGGACAAATGTCTGAGATAGTTTGCTAAGTGGATACTCATGGAATCTTCTAGAAACTTCTCCTATGTCACATGCCTCTCTGAATTCGCTCATGGATGAGTAAGAGATCTAAGAAATCTCCAAGTGGAACCAAGAACTACAAGTTGAATGACACTAATCAAAAACCTAGAGATGACTCACACCCTTGCAGACATCTATAAATGGATCCCTCATCTGAGAGATCTGGAGGTTGGAATTTTGTAATTTGTAAGGAAGTGCTGATAGTTTTTCTTTGAGAAGGAATATTGTATTGTTGGGTGATCTTTCTTTTCATGAGGTGAAGAGGGCTTTGATGCTGGGAGGATGATGCTGCATCAGACAGTTGGGTTGTAATTCTCCCTTCTATTTTAATAAAGTTCTTTGAGTTTTCCTCCATACAACTGTGTACTTGTGAATCTTGTTGATTGTGAATTCCATTGTATGTTCAATGTATTTCTGATTCTACATTGTTTATGATATAATAGATGGAGATGCTTTGATGGTTTTTTGTTACTTTGTTTCTACAGGTATTCTCTAAGTGGGATAAGTAGGAGAGGAGCTGCAAGCTCTATCAAAGGGGAGAGAAATGAAGCAAGGAGTCAAGCGAAAGATCTAAGTTGGTCCCTTTTCTTCTCTCTTATCTATCATACATAAAGGAAATCGCAAATTTCTTTGATTGTTTGTTTCTAGGATAGCTTCCAATCCTAGTGGGACTAGCAAATCAAAAAGACACTAGTTTTCTCAGAAACAAAATGTCAACTCCACTGGGGAGTGAATAGTTTGTTTATTTGTTGTTGATTGTTTGCTTTATAAACTATAAATGGAGCCTGAAGTTAACCAGATAGCTTTCGAACTGCTCTTTCTCTGCAATTGCAAAGTAGATGAATGCTGCTTCAGTCAATCTCCGGTTTAGTTTATGATTTGAACATCTAACTTACAAGCATTCTAGATGCCCTGTTGGTAGCTCCATAACCTCCTAAGATCATACCCCTCTACTTTGTTCTTTACTGTCCATCATAGCTCAGCTTAACTCACTAAAATTAGCTGCAAATTTGAGCCAAAACCCATCTCAGTTGCGCTCCTTGGCCTATCGCACTGTCTGTAACTAGAAGCCAATATGCATCGCACCTCCCATGTGTAGCAGGTGAGATGCATTCTTGTTTCTTTGAAGCACAGGTGCGATGAATGAGTAATCCTATTTCTTTCCTTGAAATTTGGGGTTTTTTTCCTTGTTTTCAGCTCTGTTTGATTGTTTTGTTGCTTATGAACAGTATCTCATTGTTGAAGCCTCCTTGCATTATATGGATCAAACTCCATTGATTACGATTAGTAAATGGTTTTTATGTATTTTTCCATCATTTATAGTCCTTTGTCGAAAAGTTGCATAAATCGAACTGTCGTTTTGGTACAAAAAGTGTCGTGACTGTTGTTTTGTGTCAAAAAAGAGAAGTGTCATAAAATCTTCCTTCTCTAGATAGTCGATTGAACTTTTTGTCATGTATTTGATTTGAATTGTTAATTTTTTAAGTTCAAAAGCATTTTTTATTCAAAATTGAAAAGTGTCATTTTGTCTTTCTTTCATTTTGAAAAGAAATTGTCGAAATGTCGCTTTGAAGAAAATAGTTCATATCTATACTTAGTTTTCCTTTTTGGCATTCTTCACATTAAGGGGAACGAAAAACAAATACATGCATTTTCATTTGCATTTAGACTGTGTGCGAAAAATGATTTAGGAAAGGTGCATTTAGTGTGTGCTCTTTGCTCTTTGTTTGAAAGAATCGTAATCTTCTTTCCTTAGTAGCTAGGATTTTCATTGCTAAAAATAAACAACGATTGTTTATCATTTTAGATTGCATATTTAGGAATTTTACATCTACATCACGTGGTGAACCTTGAAAGACAAACTTCTAAACAAGATCAACTCTAAAATAATCTCAATGAACTTAGCAATGCTTTGGAACCTAACACAACACATCTAGAGGTCTAGGCTAGAGACGTGTTCCGGCGTCGTAAAATCTAGTAACTATCATTTTCATTGAAGGTTGGGTGATTCCTCCTGTTTGATATGACAAGAACTAGCACGGACTTGTGCTCCCCGTACCGTCAAGTACATATTGGGAGACCATAATAGGCTTATATCCTTTATCCATAGGAAGCCATGTCTGCCACCCTACCGATCACAATGCACTGAACACAGCATTCCGGAAGATTGAATGCCATACATAAGTCCTTGGTAATTTCTCTTTAATTTATCACCAAGGTGTATATTGCAGTTTTGCGATTGGTTTGGTAATCCCTCTGTCTAGATTTCCAGAGTAGTCACTTTCATTCCTTTTCGACTCCTTAAAAGAAAAGGTCCATCTGAGCACTTCTCACTTCAGGATCATTAAAAATCAAAGGCGACTAGAGTCATCTTTAGCTTTTTCTTAACTCTTAAAAATTGAAAAAGCAAGGTTGTGTCAAAGCGTCGTTAAAATTTATTTAATACAGAATAGCATTTTTCCCCTTAATTGTGAGTTGATCAAGTAATCTGCAATCGTGGAAGAAAGTCAATCAAAACCCCATCGTTCATGGAGACCAGTGAGTCAACCATCTTTGACTCCATAAAAAAAACCATTCCAGGAAAAACGGTCTCGTTTAACTGAGTCCAATTCTCCTGGTTTATTTGAAATTTGTGTTTCAACATCATCAGAGACTACAGTTACTCCGATCATTTCTGGTACATCTGCCTTTACAGAAGAAGTTCCACGGTTACAAGAGGACATTAAAACTAATCCTAGTGTAATGGTAGACACTTCTATACCTAAAACAGTTCCAGCAAGTGCTGATCCGGAGACTGAAGTTCATTTACCTGAACATATGGAAGTTGAGTTCCAGAATTTAAAAGGTGTCACCCCTCCAGTATCTGTCACTGCAGAAACTATACCTTCTTCGGCTCCAGAAATATTTTACAGACCTGACCGTCTACCTCTTCCACTTGGACTTATTGCTATAGAAGAGATAGTAGAGGATCTTCCATCTAGTACCCCATTACATTTTGGAACTAGGATCCACTTATATTAGTCTACCCCTAAAGTTAGTTCTTTTAATCATCCTTCATCGCAAGTTCCTGTCGAATTGCTAGGAAATCTTTTGGATAGACTAAATATGTCTAAGAAACCATCAACATTTAGGACTGTTTCATCTGATACAGCCACAGTAGAACTTCCTGCTGCTATTCCTACAATGTTTTCCAGTATACCACCTGTCCCAACTAGTTATCAATCACTAGATAAAGTCCACTCAGGGATTGTTTCGATGACATGGTATGTTCCTATTTGTTCATCCAGAATCCTATCTGGCATTTCTTATGTTGAAACTCGACAAATTGATCATGCATGCGAGTATCAATTTGGGCAGTCCAGTCTTCAAAGACCAATATATCCGTTGAGCACTAGATTGCTGCCATATGGAGGGCAGTATGCTTTTTCATTATTCCCTCCTGGAGAACAACCATATGAGAGTTCACAACAAAATTCAGGTCAAACTGGAATTACATGCAGTGGTTGGGTACCAATACTGCCTCAACAACCAAGGGATGTATATTCAATGCAACCAGCCCAACCTGTGTCGAATATTCCCACTACACCTACTATTGTGACTGTGTCGCAAGTACAAGCTCTGCCTGTTGTGTGTCAACCTCAAGTCTCTCAGGTTGCAATACAAAAACTTCTTGTCTCTACGGCTCAATCACAACCTCAAGTTAGTGCTTCCTTACCTGGAACGACTTAGGCTCAAATGGGTACTATCACTCTGCATCTTGGTCAATCATTAAGTATTGGGCAACAACAAATGGTCCAACAACCATGGATGGTACAATATGAACAACCGCAATTCCAGCAAACTTACCAAGGACCTGAGCAATAAGGCTTTGTAGGTAATGGACAACCGCATTTTCAAAACGATTATCAACAACCAACTATAATGGTTATGTCCATCAACCCTATCAAAGTTACCAGCATCAGATACATTATGTTGGTATGCAAAGACCTACTACTCAAGCGATCCCATCTTATCCTAGGTATGCTTCGCCAAACTTGAATCGACAGTTGCCTTTTGTAGCAACTCCAGAATTACCAAATTTGAACCGGCTGACGAATGATCCAATTTCATGCAGCCCTTGGTGGCCAGCGATTCCCCATAAACTTCCCTCCGATATTCCTAAATTCAATGGAAATCAAGGTGAAGATCCATCAAATCACGTAATGAATTTTCATTTGTGGTGCTCATCTAACACCCTAAATGATGATTCGATTAGCCTTCGCCTTTTTCAGAGAACGTTCACTGATCCAGTAGAAAAATGGTATATTGAATTTCCTAGAGCTTCGTTTGACAACTTCAGTGCCCTTGCCACTACTTTTCTAACCCACTTTCAGCTACCCATAAGATACGAAATAGAGACAGAACTCCTTACCAACTTTAAACAAACAATAGCAACTCACATATCTGATCATATTCATGAGTGGCGATGTCGTCATCGAATGGTAAAGACGTATGTTCCTGATTAGCTCCTAGCTGAGTGGTTTATTAAGTCATTATTACTTTCAATTACTGAGGATGTGGCGAAGGGAGGAGTTGTCACTAAAGAGCAAGTCATTTCTCATGCACAATATTTAGACTTAATCTATACTCAGTCTGGCATGCTCTATGAAAAAATTCCTGACACTCCTAGACCAGAATTTTCTGTTCCTCCCCCTCCTAAATCAAATAGGTACTCTCATGCCGGTGACGGCGTAATCAGTACCTCAAGCACACAAACCACAAAGGCTCCATCTGGTAGAGCCCTTACAGTTTCTAGTCAAAAATAAAATGACAAACCTCTTGCCTTGGAGATTAATGCCATGTCATCTGACAAGGGCAAGAATCCAAAGCAACCAAGGGGCAAAAAGAAAGGGAAAAATAATAAGAAGAAACAGGAGAATTCACCTCCTGAAAAATCTTTTGAAAACCCTTTTGGGCAAAAGAAACCTCGTCAACCATGTTTCATATGTAATGAGGACCATTTCACGAAAAATTGTCCACATCGAGCTGAGTTTACGAAATTTTTAAAAACTTCAACTACCTTAGCGGTGTTGATTGATCCATTTCCAAACCCAGAAACTAATCTAGTTGCTATTAATCATGCTTCCACATCACAAGTGCTTATGCTATCCATCTCGAAATAGAAAAATGATGCTTTGATATCGACAAGGAATAAAGATTATGGGAATCCACAATCGTCGAACAACAAGGCTATAGATCAACCCAGTAGTTCGACAACAACTTCGCGAAAAGTTGCTATGCCCATCATTCCTAAATTAACTATAAAACCGCCAAAGGGAGTAGTACATAAATCAACATTTAATCCTCATGCTCGAGAAGCACAAAATTATAATATAGTTGAGGATTTGGCTCAATCGCCATCCGCTATGTCAACACTTGAAGTACTGCAGAATTTCCCCTCCCAAAAGGAGGTTTTTTTATCAGCAATAGGTGGGATTGATCCAGCGGATTCCAATCTTGTGGCCTTTAACCATAAAGTATATGAACCTCAATTACCGGCCCAACCTGCTTTCCTTATATAGGTAAAAGCCCTTAATAAAACTTTTCATCGAACAATCATTAATGAGGGGGCATCTACATGTATTATGTCAATGAGTTGTTGGAAAACTTTAGGCTCACCACCCTTGTCATGATCATCAACAACATTAAAAGCATTCGATGGAAGAACATACACGCCATATGGGATTTTAAGTAACTTGCAAGTTGAATTGGGGGACATGACAGTAGAAATCGAAGTCGAGGTCATTGATGGAAACCTTGACTACAATATCTTACTGAGAAGGCCCTGGATTTATGCTATGGCTGCTGTTGTGTCAACATATTTTAGAAAGATTGCATTTCCCTTCCAAAGCAGAATTACAATCGCTAACCAAATGACCTTTTTCCCCAACAGTTCACAAGCTACTGGAAGCATTCCATTGATCCATGGAAGTTCTCAATTGCTTCAAAATACCGGAGTAGGTCTCCTAAAAACCCTTCCTTAATGGGTACTTTTTCCCTCCCGCCTCCAAGTAATCTGGCGGAAGTGGCCACAGTGGAAACCTGTCATATGGTATCTTCTACAACATCAAAGATTAAGAAGAACTCTGACCATTTTGAAAGTGTGGATCATCGTGAGGTGCTTCTCCCAAGCCCCATTGAATCTTTGTAGCAATCAATTTTTTGGGCCTGGACGGCGAACCCAAATCAACACTCAGTGAGTGTTTGGATAAATAGGTCTCTAGAGTATGGTACCTCTTCCGATCCTTGGTCTAGTAAACATTCTACAAACAAAGGAATCATTCAGTTGATGATGATAGGAGAGGCGTCGTGGGAAGATCACCACCATCGTTCCCACCTTCAAGATAACGATGAAGATTATTCAAGTGACCTTAATCATCCTTCAATTTTTTATTTCCTATCAAATAATGTAAATACACTAGATTCTAAATGGAATCTGTCCAATATTGAGGAAACTATTGCCATTAATATCTTGACCAAACCTAATGTTGTAGAGAAAATTCATGTTGGAAAATCTTGTTCTCTTTTAGAACTAGAAATATATTGCACTCTCTTTCACGAATTTAGAGATGTCTTTGCATGGTCATATGAAGAAATTCCAAGCATTGACTCGAGCATCGTTGAAAATGAAACCAAGATGTATCCAGATGTCAAACCAGTACAACAATGGCTTTGACTAGCTCACCCAAAGAAAGTCGCTGCCATTAAAACAGAAGTTGAAAAACTTTTGCATGCTGGTTTCATTTACCCTATTCCTCTCCCTGATTGGGTATTGAATATTGTTCATGTGATGAAAAAGTAAGGAAAGATTAGAGTGTGCATCAAGCGTGTCCAAACGACAACTACCCTACACCCTTCATAGACCAGATAATTGATGAATGTGCTAGATGCAAAATCTTTTCATTCATGGATGGATTTTCTGGATACAACCAAATAAATATCTGCCTATAGGACCAGTCGAAGACTACATGTATATGTCCATGGGGCACGTTCGCATACTGTAAACTACCTGTCGGTTTGAAGAACACAAGGGCAACCTTTCAGAGGGCAATGAACTATGCTTTCCATGACATCAAGCACATCGTTCAACCGTATCTCGACAATCTACCGACTCATTCGCGAAAGCGGATTGATCATCTGCAGCATTTGTGAGCCATATTTCTATGCTGCTGACACTACAAGATACGACTCCATTCGCACAAGTTTGTTTTTTGTGTTGGTTCTGGTCGTTTACTTGGTTTCATATTTTCTAAGGATGGAATTCGACTCAACCCATGTACGATTCAGGCAATCCTTGACATGCCTCCACCTTCAAATTTGCTTCAGATTTAGAAACTCCAAGGGAAAGCAAACTTTCTAAGGAGGTTCATTCCGAATTACACCGAACTTGCTAAAGGTTATACACATCTTTTGAAAAAAGAAGTACCCTTCAATTAGAATCAGGTTGTGCAAGCTTCCTTTGATGCTTTAAAAGGTTCCCTAGTAAAATCATCATTAATATATGCTCCTGACTATCAAAAAGACTTTAACATGTATCTCGCCGCTATAGGTACAACCATCGCCATGGTTTTAGTACAAGAAGACAATGGAATATAACATCCTGTGTATTATTTAAGCCACAACTTAAATGATACAAAAAGCAAGTACTTCTATGTTGAAAAGCTGGCCTTAGCAGCTGTTCAAGCAATACAAAGATTTTGACACTATATTCTCTTTCACAAAACCACCATTTTGTCAGATTGCAACCCTATGACCTACATTCTGTCACGTCAATTACTAGGGGGAAATTATTCTAAATGGATAGCCATTTTGCAAGAGTTTGATCTAGAATTCACCAAATCCAAATCAAATAAATCTCTTGTCTTCGTGGAGTTACTTTGTGACCTCCCATCAACGTCCAACGATTTAACATCTAAAGAATCAATCATGGATGAGACTCTATTTCTGATATCGTCAAGCGATCCGTGGTACGGAGATATACTAATCTATCTCCAAACCCAAACCTTTAGACCTAACACCTCTTGCTCTGAATAGTGGCGTATTCGATACCAAGCCAAAAACTACATGATCATCGGTGATACACTTTACCGTTGTGGTGTCGATACAGTTCTGTGAAGGTGCCTCACCCATGAGGAGGCCGAAAAAGTCCTAAATGACTGTCATTCAGGTGCGTGTGGGGGCATCTATCTAGTTACGCTACCGCACAAAAGATCTTACGAGCTGGTTACGTCTAGCCCACTATATTCAAATATTGCATAATTGTAGTCAGAAGTTGCCATGCTTGTCAGATTTTTTTATCACAAAATCAAACTACCACCTGCACCACTACATCCAGTAATTGTTGTTGGGCCATTCACTAAATGGGGCATAGATTTCATGACATGTAACCCCACCTCGATTGGGGGGCATGGGTATATTATAGTCGCTGTCAACTATTTTACAAAATGGGCCGAGGCAATGCCTTCATTAAACAACGGTGGCGAAACGGCTGCTCCTTTCTATTTTAATCATGTAGTCTCTAGATTTGGTGTTCCGCTATAGTCACAGATCATGGATCGCATTTTCACAATCACATGATGGTTGAATTGACTGCCAAATTAGGACTATCCCACGATAGTTCTACTCCATATTATCCGCAAGCTAACAGATAGGTTGAGACAATCAACAAAGTCCTGAAGCGCATGCTACAAAGAATGATTGGAGTCTATAAACGGAATTGGCATTTAATCCTGTACTCAGCTCTGTGGGTATATATGACTTTGGTATGAAATGTGACCAGATTTACACCCTTTCAGTTGGTGTATGGTCTAGAAGTGGTCTTCCCAATTCAGTGTGAAATTTCATCTCTCAAGCTCGCAATTGATCTGCTTCCTGAAAATTCAGAGAAAGAGGCTCGTTTCTTGGAACTAATCCACTTGGATGAAACCCGTCATGACGTCGTGCTAGCTAATGAAGCACATAAGAAACGTGTCAAGGTGCAATTTAACAAAAATGTCAAGCCTCGTGTCTTCTCAGAAGGTGACCTAGTCTTGCTTTACGATCAGGACTCTGACAAATTGGGAGCAGGTAAGTTTGAACCATTATGGATGGGCCTCTACATTGTTAAATGAGTATTGACAAAAGGAGCCTAAGAGCTGGTAGATTATGATAGGATTCCACTATTGCAGCCCCGAAACGGGTTGTATCTTAAGCGTTACTATGCTTGATTAAGTGTAGTAATCTCTTTGTATATATGATTTTGTTACAATTTTGTTTTCTTTTAGAGTTGTCATTTTGGTTAGGTAATCCACTTTGCATTGATTGAACTTTTTGGAACCTTTCATTGGGTATGCCGATGGAAGTAGTCGTAGTACGTGGAACCTATCTTCTGCAACCTAGGCCATTTTTGCTCCAAGCGGCGAGTTAGTGAGTTTTAAAGGAATATGTATTGGCCAATCAACGAACAACATTTTTGAGTATAGCACATTGAATGAACTTATCTCTGATGCCACCTCGCATGGCATACGCTGACTTGTTGTCAGGCTAGATTCGCAACTCATCATTCTACAGCTTACTGGCGTCTATTCCGTTTGGAACCTAGCTATTTATCGTATGTTCCTAAGAGTCAGGATTTGGAAAGATAGTTTGATTCCATTCAATATCAACACATTTCCAGGAACTTAAACACATTAACTGATTCATTAGCAAATTATGTGTTAGATAGACATTTGCAGCATTTGTAAGGAAAAGAATTTCAAATTAACATTTGCATCTGGATCTCATAAATTAACCAAAATAAAACTCTGAAAATTAAACATATATAACTGTTTATAGTTTTTTACAAAATTTTGTGTCCAAGACAAAATCGGTCATATGACCAAGAAGCTCAAAAATGAATGCAGAAAAGCATCCTAGAATAATGATGTTGGTGATAACATGTCACTTCCTGTGCAATCATACGCAAGAGCCTAGTCCATCGACTCGGCACGCTAGTAGTATGGCACTGTAACCTCAGAGGTAACTCATTGGTCCTTACATCCTGAATACCAAGAGTGAGGCCCTCGATCTAATCCTGCAGTGCTGCCAGGGTCTCCGCTATGTCCAGATCACGAAGGACGACCCTCCCTACAGCCTTTCCTGCTAGAACGATAGTTGTCGCCCTTGGGAGTGCCGCTGGTCGCACTGGCCCAATATCTACACAAGTATATGAGTTTTATTAGTCTTGATAACATTTAAAGACAAAAAAACATTATAAAACTGATAAACAAAGATATGATCAAATCATTTTACCCATAACACTCCACTGCTCACCAGGTCGTAACGCCAAATCCGAGTCACCTCGGAAATCCATCCCAACGTATGGATACTCTGGAAAGACCATCTCCTGACGGTTGAACCACTCAAAGAAGGCATCAGAGAAGGAAATCTATGATTTACCAGCATGTCTGGCCATAAGATCAACCCACCTCTGCATCTGTGATTCCCTCGGTGCTGTCAATCCTAGTGAAATGTATTGAGGCTGCATTAGTGGAATCCTCTCCAAGGAAAAAGCAGTCAAGATGGAACCGTAGCAAAAATTCTTGGATCTTCCATTCTTTACCTTGGATAGCTATTCTTTTATGACTGGAAGTACTGCCTCACACCAATTGAACACCTTTGGTTCCAGGCATTCCAGGGCGTACTGCATGTAAGATCTGTTTGCCAAATGAAGAGCCATGCTACCAGCCAATCTAGCAAAGGTAAATAAAATGGTCCTCAAAGACCAATCAGTGACATCCTAGATATTGATCTTGCCATCTCTGCTGGGCTAAGATCCATCTCTACAAAACTAACGGATGTAATCTCTCATAGATTCACCTCCACGAGCGGATCCTAATAGTGAAAGAGGGGCACCACGCCTCGATAACCCTGTTAGAAAGTAGATATCCTCGACTGTCAATGGAATAGATTTGCCTCTGATCTGGAATATCTAGTTGATAGGATCCCAGGCATTGAGAAAATACTGCAACAAATTGATTTGTTGCCTCATGCTAGATATACAGAAGAATTTGAGCAAGGCATAGTTTCGTAATGCAGTAACTATGCCCTGATCGTGTAAGGCAATCATGTACTCTTCTTCATGTTCATGTTCACACCATGTGAAGACCATCTTGATCCAACAAATATCTAAGACACCTATAAAAGATGAATTAGGATCCAAATTTGAGCAAAAACAGGCAAAATTTTCATGAAAAATCACTATGTAAAGTTTCCCTTTTGCGCCCATTGCACCCTACCTTTGAGCAAGGTGAGATGCATACTGACTGGCCAGTGTGCAGCTCAATATGCATCACCCCCTTTCGATGTAAACTAGGTGCGATGATGGCAGAACAAATTCTTCAAACCCCAGGGGCCCAGAAGAATGGGAAAACATGCTCAGAATCAAAGAAGGATGGTATGAAATTGAAGAGCTTAGGGTTAGCTCCTACCTGGCCCTAATGACGCAGAGAATAGTCCACCGGATGTCCCAAAATCAGCTAGTGAAATTTGAGGGGGGAAACCACTCTAGAGCTCCAAAATCCCAAATTTGAAATGAAATGGTAAAAATGAGAGGTAAAACTACTTTTTATATTACTATTCACGTACTTCAAGTAAAATGTTAGTTTTTAATTCATTTTTCGGACATATATATATGTATTTCTAATCAATTTGATGGAGCAACTGAGTAGGTTGAATGACCAATGAAAGAATCTAACATGTTAAATGGTGAATTGAACATCTTTGACTACTGTCATGAGTGATGTTATCGCATGGTTCAAGCTCGTTAAAAAATAAACCTACCAATGAGCAATGTTTCCACAAGATTCAAGCTCGTTAAAAAATAAACCCGCCTTTGAGCATATGTTCCCCCAGAGTTCAAGCTCGTTAAAAAATGAACCCACCTTTGGTAAATAACCTTTGTGGTTTCCATTATATCTGCCTTTTGAACCTTGGTTGTGTTCCCTCCATCACCTCCATTCTTTTGGCCGATTATACACTTCCACTTGATTGTTTACCCCTTTTGAGGAATAGTTGTGATGAGTGGTCCTGTTAGCCACCCTCTTCACATCACCATGTTTTGAGAAGATTGTTTACCCCTTTTGAGGAATAGTTGTGATGAGTGGTCCTGTTAGCCACCCTCTTCACATCACCATGTTTTGAGAAGTTCCAAGATTACTCAGAACCATTTTGCTACCCTAAACGCCACTCGTTCCTCAAAAAATGAGTCTACTTTAAACTATTTTCGAACTCGCTAAATATGAAAAGATTGTTGAGCTATTGGCCTCTCCAACTCACTAAAGTAATTGGAAGTGCCATCCATCTTGTATATTTTAATCTTTTTGGATTAAGGGATTATCCCACAAAAAATTCGAGCGCTTGTCTTTTTTGGCTCACTAAAGTGATCGAAAAATCATCCCTTACATATTATTTTATACTTTTTCGGACTTAAGGGTTTATGCTGTGAAAAAGGACTGCTGGAGTTTCCTTTTCGTCCCTTTTCAAACTCTCTAAACATGAAAAAGACAGATTTATCCTTGTCATTAAACTCTTTAAAACAATAGCGACAAACTTGTCTGCCCAAACAAGAACGAATTTCACTGTCACTAGGCTCGCTAAAACATAGCGACAGGTTTGCCCGAAGGGCAAATTATATAACAAGCATATGTTATCGTCCTTAATCTTGACAAAAATAAAGAGGTACTGGTCAACAATGACTGGGGAAAAAGGGAATAAAACTTGAAGAATTTTATTGGTAGCAGGTCGCTCTTGAACATGACACTTTCACTCCATCACCATGATTGAGTCAAGGTTGGGTTATTCTGTTCACTGGTCATATCACCATTAGTCCGTCGTACCATCCATATTTTGGGGTTAATGCTACCAATCCATCTCAGTGTTGCCAATATGTTCAAGATAAGTCATTCAGAGAATTCACCATCTAGTTAATGCCTCATCCACTGCAATACCTTCACCCTCCATTTTTCATGACTTCCATTCCTAAACCTTGTTTCATTAGATCGTTTTCACCTCCAGAAAATCATTTGCTACGTTTCATGTCGTAGATGTGGGATACATTAAGGCCCTCCTATGATGGGTCACTTCTTGTCAACATCAGCTCATTATCCAAGAAGTTGACTTAGAAACAACCCTTTCAGTACTTTGAAGCTTGCATTCCTCAATAGCAAGTTTCTCACTTCCGAAGATAGGTTTACATCAATGGCCTTCGACCAAGAGATTTTGCATGGTGTTCGACATCGGATCATATATTCATGCCACGTAAATTGTACTATAGTACCTTGAGGGTCACTATCATTATTGGTGATTCCTCTCACTCCTGTTAACAGCTTACATTATTGGCTGGTAATCAAGCAATGTCTTTCCATGTTCAACTTCAGGACATATTTTCACATGGATCGACTTGTACATCTGGCGAAGATTGAACGAGTTTGAAGACCTCGGATCTAGTTTCATCCATCCAGGCTACGATATATTCAGGAATATAAAGACATCAAATGTACACAGAAGCTGCACAGGTGATCATCCAAGCTAAGGGATGATGACTCTACATATAAAGAATCACCAGTCTGCAACTACAGATGATTATCTGTCCTATGTACATGAAAATGAATCTATAAAGCTGAGCATGGGAATGCCCGCCTCAGCGAGATCATGAAAATAATATGATGATGATGTATTGTATTGTATTATATCTTATACAAGTCACCTTCCAGTTAGAATACCTCGGATCATCATGATAAGGATCATCATGATAAAGCATTTCACCCGACATCAAAAGATTTACGACTTCATGCTTTAGGGGGCAACTATTATAGACATATTTGGGCACTGCAACCCCAATCTTATATGTCGATAAACCAAGGGATATTTAACCCCTAAAAGTGTTGTTTCATACCCTAAAGGATCATTGTCAACTGATTACATCATTCCCAGAAGTTCCACCTGAAAAACCACTCAGAGCTGGCCAAAACTGGACCATACTAACTGCCCCACTGTCAGTGTGTGATGCATACTGACTCATACACTAGCCAAGTGTGATGCATACTAAAGAGGACTTCTAGGGGGTGCGATGAGTGAGAATGGACAAATGTCTGAGACAATTTGCTAAGTGGATACTCATGGAATCTTCTAGAAACTTCTCCTATGACACTTGCCTCTCTGAATTCGCCCAGGGATGAGTAAGAGATCCAAGAAATCTCCAAGTGGAACCAAGAACTACAAGTGGAATGAAACTTATCAAAAACCCAAAGATGACTCACACCCTTGCAGACATCTATAAATGGATCCCTCATCTGAAAGATCTGGAGGCTGGAATTTTGTAATTTGTAAGGAAGTGCTAATAGTTTGTCTTTGAGAAGGAATATCGTATTGTTGGGTGATCTTGCTTTTCATGAGGTGAAGAGGACTTTGATGCTGGGAGGATGATGTTAGATCAGACAGCTAGGTTGTAATTCTCCCTTCTATTTTAATAAAGTTCTTTGAGTTTTCCTCCATACAATCGTGTACTTGTGAATCTTGTTATTTGTGAATGTCATTGTATGTTCAATGTATTTCTGAATCTGCATTTTTATGATATAATAGATCGAGATGCTTTGATGGTATTTTGTTATTTTGTTTCTACAAGTATTCTCTAAGCAGGATAAGTAGGAGAGGAGTTGCAAGCTCTATCAAAGGGGAGAGAAATCAAGCAAGGAGTCAAGTGGAAGATCTAGGTTGGTCCCTTTGCTTCTCTCTTATCTATCATACATAAAGGAAATCACAAATTGCTTTGATTGTTTGTTTCTAGGATAGTTGTCAATCCTAGTGGGACTAGCAGATTGAAAAGGCACTAATTTTCCTGGAAACACTTCTGCAACCTTTCTTCTACTTACCCTTTACTTACCCTAACATTTTTTCTTCATTTTATTGAGTGCATTTAGACTAGTAGGCCCTTTCTTTCCTTTTTCTTCTGAAAAATAAACTATCTAATTCTAACCTTATATCTTCCAATGGCCCAGATTAAGCTTATGAGCACATTTTATTTCTCTACCTAACTATTGTTCTACCAAGATTAAACAGTTTGGCTAAATCTTTATTCTCTATCTTTAAACATGAAATTTAAAGCATGAAGTAGTCAATATTAAACTATTTGACTATCATGGGTTGTGGCATTTAAGACAAGCTACACACAACCATTATTTTGTACAGTAAAGTAAAAAGTAGTGGCACTTAGACTTGCACACTTTCATGATATGTTTTTGTTTGGGGTTCATATTTTTTCACTTTTTTTATCTTTCCTTATTCTTTTTGTCCTTTGATATTTCTTTTAGGATATACCCTCTTTAAATTTTTAAATTTTTAATATGGAAAACATTTACAGAAAAGAAAAGGTATGTACAATATTACCAGATCAACCACATGCAATTCAAAATTATGAATCCTATTAATATAGGACCTTAACAAGGGGAACAACTTTAATTTGGTGGGAAAGTAAAACTCAGATAGATTTAAAGCGGAAAGGTAAAGTCATCTCTTCATGGTCTAAGTTTTTAAAAGCTTTTAGGAAACAATTCTATCCTTTAGGATACATGCAACAAGTTGTTATTGATTGGCAACATTTGAGGCAAGGTAAAGGATAGAGTGTTCAGGAGTTTACTCATGAGTTCAGAAAGAAAGCATTGGCACTTGGTATTTCATTGGATACACGTGAAACTTTATTAAAATACATCAACAGTTTACATTCATATTTGCAACATACATTATTGATGTTTAATCCTAATGATTTTGATGAAGAGTGTTTTCAAGCCATACATATTGAATCAGGCGGCAGACCATTCAAATTTTCATCGCAATCATCCAAAGAGTTGGAAATCAAGGATTCCAATGATAGTAAAGGGGAGAACAATTCGAAGAGAAAGAAATCAGCGATAGCTCATAAGGAAATACCTACTTGTTCTCATTGCCAGAGAATCGGTCATAATGAATCTAAGTGTTGGAAACTTCATCCTGAACTTAAGCCCAAAAAGTTCCTTAAAGAGAAGGGTGAAAAGAAGGAAATTGCAGTAGTCTAGCAAGATCTAAGCTCCGATTCAGGTGATGAAAGGAGGATAACTGCCATAGTTTCGACAAGTAAAACTTCTGACACTGGTTCAAGTTCGAATACTATTGCATCTTCATCAAACATAAATCCTTCAAATGAGGATAAAAGAGTTGAATTATTTAACATAAGGATAACTTCTAAGCACACAAAGATAGATACAATGTTTGACAGTGGATCATAGGCAAATTTAATATTTGAATATTTAGTTAAGAACTTGGGTTTGGAGACACGGAATCATCCAAGACCTTACCCATTAGGATGGCTAAATAAATCAACTCAGATAAAAGTCACAAAACAATGTCGATTAAGATTTTCCATTACAACTAATTACATTGATGAAGTGTTATTAGATGTGGTTCCAGTAGACACATGTGAAGTTGTCTTAGGAAGTCCTTATCTTTATGATCGTGATGAAGTATTTTATAGGAGAGAACATAAATATCACCTTAAGAAATATGGGGTTGAATTTATTGTTAAGGAACATAAAAGTAAAACTCACTTGAATTTAGTTGTTTCTAATCAGATGAAGTGATTAATAAGTTCAAATAAGACATTTGTAATCATGTGTGTAAAGTAATAACATAAGAATCAACATGATGTTTGTTCAAGTTATGAGTCTCAGTTTAAAGATAGTTTGGTCGAAGAGGTATAAACTTTTCCAATTCTATTTAAAGAAACCAAACATCTTACTCATAAGCAAAGAATACAACATGAATTACATTTGATGTCGAAATCTCATTTTCCTAATGTCAGAATGTATGATTTCAATCCAAGTTTTGAAGTTATCTGTTACAGGGATGCAGGTCAATATTGGGGAAAGTCATTGTTAAATTTCTCTTGTATTGTGTCACCATTTCATGTTTCAAACAGTTTGGAAGCCTCTTTTCAAGTGGAGAGGAAACCCATTTGTTTTCATATCAAAGCCTTTTCTAAACCAGTATCAAAGTACCCAATACATCTAAGGGAAACTTATGCATCAAGGGAAAGTGCTAATCAATGGAAACATCATTTAATGAATGAAGAAACAATGATTCAAACAACTAAACATACATTTCAATACTTTCAAAAACAAACTAAGTTGCATCAGTTTTCACCTTACAGTTTGATGAGTTTATTGCAACAAGCTCACTTAGTACTCAAGGATAAAGAAAGTATATCAAGTCAAGTAGTTGGTTTGATGTCAAAAATGCCTTTTATTGTCTCTGTCATTCCGCAATATAGATTGTTAATACATGTCAATTGCATTGAACAATATCCTGTAGAGATTGTTTTCAAAGATGTTTATGAATCACTAATTCATGGTATTTCATGGAAATAAGTCAATTTCTATGTTCATAACAAGTTGTTTGACCATCTTTGAAAGTTGTGCATACTACGAATGGATGGAAGAGTTCACTGATTCAAAATGTGCCATGATCAGCATCATCAAGGTCATCACTTTCAGGTTATTGATCGAATGTATTGGTACATCATCAAGACAAGATGGAGAGTAAGGGAGCTCTACTCTCATCTACTATTTGTCTAGTCAAACTTTTGTGGTCCTGTTGTGCCCTACAACGACCCCCCATTTCATATCATTTTTATCCCAAAACTACAATATGAAATGGGTCCCTTTTAATTTTGATTTTAATTGGTATCAACATACTTTTATTCAAAAGGGTCCGAAAAAATAAAATAAAGCATTATCAAAAAACCTTTTCGAAGAAAAAAATCAAAAGCCTTAACATAAATGATTAATCTTTTGTCATTGCGATAAAGCGATCACAAGATCGCATATCGCAATGACAAAGGGAACACAACTTAAGGACCTATTGGTTTTCTCCGATGCGAAATCGCTATCGATTGTTGGCGATAAATGAATTAGCATAATTAAAGACCCCTTTTGCTCCGATGCAATATCGCTATCGGGTATCGGCGATACTGATTTGACATAATTAAAACTCCTTTTGTGCTCCAATGCGATGCGATATCGCTATCGGCGATCGGTAATCAACTATGCATGCTTTTAAACTGCACCACTCGCTACTCCCGACGCGATGCGATATCGCTATCGGCGATCGGGGATTCCAAATGGAACCAATATAACGATTTATGATTTCCCTCGACGCCCGATTGCGATAAAGCTAAAAAGCGCAGATTTCAAAATAAGTCTTAAAGCGGGTTTAATGTGATTTATTCGTATTTAAGGCCTTATCTCTCGAAGGGCCATTCATCCGCGCCCAACCGCCAAAACACCCAAGGCACGCTTCAAATAAATCATTCGGCCATTAATCGAAATGACGGGCATTGATAGGATTGACAGGTCTTAACGGCCATTTAATGAAACAATAAGCCTGCGATCTTTTTACTGATTTTATTCGAGGCCACCTTAAGTCAATCGTTCGCCATGCATTCATCAATATATATCTCAGTCTATTCGATTTACGCTATCATTTTCTGTATTACGTACATTATCATCTCTGTGCAGAATTCTTCCGCAGAAACAAATTTAAGCAGAATGGGGAAGAAGTCGAAGAAAACTACAATGGCTTCCACTTCGTCGGCCACAGGGCAACCGGTCGTTGATCCAAGCACTAAAAAGAAAGGTCTGATATCGGACACTACATGCCTAGGACTTGTCAGAACTACTTGGCAAGGCACCTATAATCTGATCGAAGCCGAAGAGCCGAGGGTGACAGCAATACAAGTCTCAGCCGACAGCACTAGCAAATCCGAGGCTAATCTAAGCGATTTAGCCAACTCTTTTCTTCATCGAATAGCGGCTCGGGAGAAAATCCTCCCATATACAGATGTGGTTAGATGGGCGATTCAGGAAATCCCGATTATCGACAGAACCTTCAACACCACAGATGGGAGAATTTTTGGTTCCTTTTGAGCCGATGATTTAAGGCAAATGTATCATTTGTCGGAGGCAGAAAAGAAATACAACACCGCATTCCTGGAGAAATTCTGAGTTGAGAATGAGTCTGAATCTGAACCCAATCAGGGTTGGAGACAAAATCCAGCAAAGCACAAGCACGAATCTTTGGGTAAGTACTCGGTCAATTCTCTATGCTCTCCTTATTGCTAGGCTGGGATAATGATGTGCAGATTGTGGGGATTACATGATTATGCCAATTTTACCATAGAAATGGTCCCCTTAATAGAGGCGGCATGTAGTGGCAAAATAATGGATTGGGCAGATATACTGTCTGATAAGTTAGCATCTGCAATTCTTGATTTCAGATTCAAGTCCCGCGTCGCTGAAAGGTTCATTCCCCCATTTTACTACAGTGCCTATGTATTAGATGTCTTGTGTTTTAATTCTGAATTTCCTGTGCTCGGATGGAGGTGGACGTCACAAAACCCCGCACCCGTCCACATATACCATCAAAAGTTGTGGAAGACCAACTACAAACACCATTTGTATCAAATCTGCAATGGTTTTATGTTGCCCATTCATTATTCTATTTTCAATAAGCATGCCCCTAAGATTCCCTACCAAGCAGAGGTGGATTTAACTTCCATAGGAAGTTGGTTTGGGGAGGAAAAGTTCACCTATATCAAAGTTTTTGGCAGTCAAGCCAAGCCCCACGTTCTTCCTCTATACATCCCTGATAAACTACTGGCCAGGGAAATAGCATATCAAATCATCGCCGATGAGGTTACACAAACCCTGAAGAAAGCTAAGAAGCACGTCTGGCCCTCTTTTCCTTTGAGAATCGGTATCTACACTCTGCATGATTTTAAACATGCAGAGAAAGAAGTTGAGAAAATAAATTCGCTAACCCTGGCAACTCTACCGAGCAGGCGATTCGATCCAAATAAAGTCGCCTACAATGCACTCGACCAGGCCAAATTGACAAAGTTCGAGCATAAAGAAGACAGATTTGAGGACTTGTTCGCATCGGCCGAGTCGATGTATCAAGTGAAATCGCTCGCCATACTTGAATACAATGATGAGGGACTAGTCAAATTTAACAGACTTAGAGAGCAGAGGTTGCAAACTCTGCCTCTAGACTTGTTAGCGATGACTCCAACAACAGAATCAAGTGAGCCTAAGCAGCGACTTGATAAAGAACCACCTATTACATCAAAGCAACAGGAGGAAGTGCATGAACACAGGCAAGAAGAGACCCAGGCGAAAGAAAAAGAACAGAGCAGTTTAAAAGTAAATGAAGATACACAAATTGATCCGAAATTGCTCAAGGAATGGCAGCAATTTAATTCGATTATCAGCAATCTGGAATGCTCTAAAGATGACGAGATTTCAAAAGAGGGAAACACACAGGAGGTGACTTCAAAGCAGGTTTCAGGTGAAACCAAAGACCCACCCAAATCAAAAGAAGTGGAAATAATCCCGAAGGATCCTTCCGGGGAAGTCATTTTGCAGATAGAAGAGATTCCTCCCTTGGACGTCTTCTATAGCCCAAGGCATAAAGCTGTAGTGAAACGACAGAGGAAGAGGAGAAGGACTAATCAACCTTCTTGACAACCACTAGTAATCTGGTTGAATTGGTAAATAATACTCTTTACCTGTCTAACATGATTTCTCAATGTACTCCACGCCAATTAACAACAACAAAGATGTTGGAGCAGTCATGTTACCCAGAGCTGGAGAAAAATGGAAGGTTAATTGCGGGAATCAATAGTTTGACATGGGATGCCTATTGGTTCTTTTTAGTGAAGCCGCATAACCAGAGAGCCGCCCTCAAATGCCTCACAGATGCGATCGAGTATATTATCCCCGATATTCAAGATGCCACCTTTGCTGCCCAACTCATTTTGCGCCTCAACAGACCACCCGAAGTGGAGCCAATGCTTGCGATAAGCCAGCTCAGGTTTAAAGGCAAACAGCCTGAGTCATGATTCACATCGCCGACTGCCAGATCGCTCCCAAGAAGATAGATAGTATTAATTGATGCCAATTAAGTAGGATTTTGTTTTCATAGATATTTTTAGTTTAGTAGTACTTATAGACCCTTTCATGCATTTAGAAAGGGTCGTAAAGTTTTGTATATGACTTAAACCCTGAAGTTGCACTATTGTACTTCAGGGATATTCTTTTATGAAACTGGACCAATCATTGAGATTTTGATAAGGAAAGTTTTTATACAAATATGCACTATTGTCTTTGTTTGAAAGCATTTTTGCGTTGAAGGAAGAATCTCAAATAGCGATTGATATTGGGATTGATTAGAAGCTCATATGGTACTATTATCTATGTATGTAATCATTCTTGTTATATGAATTGTCATTTGATCGCTCCTGCTATACACATATATATATATATATAGTGTGTGTGTGTGTGTGTGTGTGTGTGTGCGTGTGTGTTTTAACAGCATCCTTTATGCATTCCACTATTGGCTGTTTATAGTATGCTTTTCTTCCAATCATGTATGTATCGATGATATAAATGGTAAATGCAGTAATCTTGTGTTAGTCACTTGTTTAACTATTTAGATAAAGTAATCTTTGAATGAATGAATATCTATGTTTATTTTACAGAGTCATCTATATGCCTGTCAATAGACAAGATCATTAAACGCTGCATTTACAAAGAATAATGGTTCCCGAGATTAGTATTAGTTTTCTTATTTTGTTTATATATTAAGTTATCCACCTATCATTAGAACAGACAACCCATCACTCATCCACCCCTTTTATTCATTATCGGGAAACTGGTCCCGTTATATCCAGTCGGAGCCACCATCCCAAACGGAAAAGGAGATGTACTAAGGTCCAGACCGGGTGGTTATCCCCCAATGTTGTTGCAGCGATTTTCGAGGCATCAACATTTCTGGCGCTAGAAGGAGGGCATTCGCTATGAATGGCGAGTAAGCCAAAACCTACAAACCATTCAAAGAGTAACTCACCCTCTGCCTCTCCTCGGACCTCTCGTTTTCATCCTGAATCATCAGTATCCAGACGAGACGAGGAAGAATCAACCACTACTGCTCAACTTCATCATACTTCAGAACACTTAAGTCTGGAGTCCCCTGAAGTTCGATCTATCATCCAGAAACTTCAAGGCTTCTCGATTTCACCTCCTAGATCTGAATTATCACAAGGCAGTCAGACGTTGCAATTCCACTTACCTCCTCACCTTACCAGGCTTCAAAGCGAAAAACTAGGTATTGAACCACCTGAGTTTCCTTTGCCCGAAAGGAAAAGGATTAAAAAGAACGTTGAAGGTTCTGGTAGTGAAACCTTTTCTCCATCATCTTCCATTTCATCATCACCTGTGCGAAGTCAAACACCCACTTCACCACTACATATTGTTGTTCACCAAGGGACTTCACCTCAAACATCACAATCTTTTCAGTCTTCATTTCCACCTCCCCCTCAAGCACCTAGAACACCACAGGAAATCGTTGGTACTCCTAAAATGGCTTAAAGACCATGGAGAAGTCCCGGTGCAGTCACCATGCCTGCGCCTTTACATCCGTTACCCGATTATCTCGTAAAATGGCTACCAAAGTTCAATCCAGATGCTGGAATATCAGCAGAAGAACACTTAAATAATTTTATGTTGTCAGTCAATTTGAAGGGAGTCACTGAAGAAGATGTGGTAGTTAGATTGTTTCCCTATACACTACAAGGATCAGCAGGGTCTTGGTATTTTTCCTTGCCCTCTGGATCCATCACCAATTGGAATATCTTTCAGGAACAGTTCCTTACCAAATACGGCGATGATAGATCCTTGGCTACACTCGTCCATGACCTTTCCAATTTAAGGATCGAGTCAAGAGAACCCATTAAGGAGTTTAACTCCCGATTTAACAAACTCTTGAACAAAATCCCTACCGATGATAAGCCAAGCGAACAAGTTAGAAGCGAGTGGTATATTACAGCCTTACCCTCAAACATAGCCATTTTTGTGGATAGGGCTAAACAGCCTACATTGGCCGAAAACATGAAAGAAGCCCTCGCTGTCGAAAAAAGTGTAATCACCTTGGAAAAGAAAACTACCCTAGAAGAACGAAAATCCAAAAAAAGTGTCCTTTAAGGATGATTCGAAGAAAAAGATCACTAAGGATCCATATGACATGGAGGGCCTTCAAAACTTCCTTAAAACCATGTCAAACAAAATGGTTGAGATTAAGAAACAAGTAGTAGAGTCCTCAACAAAGAAACCTTATAGGAACTTCAAAAAACCTGAGTCCAAGCCTCCAAATGTCATATCTTATGCAGATTCGGATCCTAAGGAAGAAGAAGAAGAAGAAACAATTACACCATCCGAAGAAGAAGAAGAGGAAGTCGTTGAATGCCACAGGATGTGGGACTTTATACTCCCTAATTCCGATACTTACGCTGAGCAAGAAGCCTTTCCCGTGACTACAAGGAGTAAAGCTACTCCCGAACCCGTTCAAGCCATTTCAAAGAAAAGGAGTGCTGGTACCAATCTTGTAAAGGAAAAGGTACCCACAAGGAAGCCAGCCACAACAGTATCTCAGAATCAGCCGTCATCCTCCAATATACCTTCGTCATCTAAGACATTGGTAGTATCTAATTCGATGGACTATAATATTGTTATGACATGAAGAAAACTAAGGCAAACATCACCATGTTTGAACTTAGTAAATTAAAGCATCAACAAAAATTACTTCTCAAAGAACTTAATGCAATTCCTTCTTCACCTCTTCCCAGTACTAAAGCTGCAAGCGACTCAAGACAACCTCCTTCTGGTAGAGTTGAGGCAACTGATACAATTCTGATTGGAGATAGATCAAATTCCCATACTCCTCCTTTCCTCTTAACATATGAAATTTACAATCGAAATCTACATAACTTCTTAATTGATTTTGGGGCATCATCTAATATAATGCCTGCTTCAGTTTGTTCTAAAATGAACATAGAACCAAGAAATCTTCAATTCACATTATGTCGTTAGATAGAACTAGAGTTCAAGTTTTAGGGGAAATAAACTCCGTTACAATCAGGTTATCGGCAGATCCATGAATAGTCCAAAGGATTGATATCCTAGTCGCTGATATACCTAAGTTCTATGGGTTGATTTTAAGCAGGGATTGGTCAGAAAAGCTCCATGGGTATATTTCCACCGATTGGTCCCACATGTGGCTCCCTTATAAGGGCAAGCCCAATCAAATAAAGATCGATCGGGAGAAACATATGACCCACACTGTTACAGAATTTGAACAAGAAAATCAACCAATTGCGTTCAACAACAATATCTTAGGAAATTATTCTTCTGAGTCATTTTTCGGCAATTATGTTGCCCAGCCATCTCCTTTCTCGGTAAACAATTTCACATCACAAATTGAAAACTTTTCACAGACTGACAGGTCTAAATGTGTTAATGTTATTGAGAATATTGTAAGTAAGATTGTAGATAATTCTTTATTTTGGTGTTTATATTTTGATGGATCCAAGTCTAGTGAAGGATCAGGAGCAGGATGCATTTTGGTTAGCCCACAAGGAGAAAAAACAGTGCTGTCCTACAGGCTAGAGTTTGAATGCACCAATAACACAGCTGAGTACGAAGCATTAGTCCAAGGATTATATAAAGCAATTGGCCTCAAAGTCCAATATTTGAAAGTGTTTGGAGATTCTGAGATTATTGTTAAACAGGAAAGGAATACAATTCATTGCCTTTCGAACCATCTCAAACATTATCAATTGCTAGTACAAGAGCTCACCTCCCACTTTCTAGCATTCAGTATTTCTTCCATTCCCAGGTCTCAAAATTCGGCAACCGACTTGCTAGCCAATGTCGCTTCCAAGCTCCTCCCTTCCGAAGACTATAGCCCAGATAGATTTTCAGTAGAATTGCTTTTTAGGCCATCAATTCCTAACAATGTAACTAATTGGAGAGTATTCAACCACGATGAAGACATTTTACAGTTTTTAACCTCCGAAAAATCCTATGATAATCAAATCATTGAGGAAGACGAGCACGATATTCAAATGTGAGATAAACATGAAGAAAACTCAATTCCAAAGCCTGTGGTGAAGCTTGAGGATCTTTACAATATTAAAGACACGTTTAAACCTGTGTCCAATACGAAGCTCCAGAGCTCTACCTTAAGGTTTGAATTGATAAACCTTGGCACTGAACAAACTCCTCAAAACATTAATTTAGGATTAGGACTTTCCATGGAGGAAAGGGAAGCATTCATTAGACTATTACGCAAAAATAAACATGTTTTTGCTTGGAAATATGACGATCTAAAAACGTATGATACATCCATTATCCAGCACACTATTCCGATGCTTCCCGAACAGAAACCAGTTCAACAAAAGTTGAGAAAAATACATCCAAACTTAGAGAGTCAAATAAAATTGGAACTCAATAAACTCTTGAAAGCTAAGATTATTTTTCCCGTCCGAAATTCAAACTAGGTCTCCAATATGGTACCAATCAGAAAGAAAAATGGCAACAAAAGGATTTGTAGTGATTTCAGAAATTTAAATAAGGCGAGTTTAAAAGATAACTTCCCATTACCCACTATGGAGCAGATACTCCAATCAGTGGCAGGTTCAGAGTTAATGTCCTTTTTGGACGATTTTTCAGGATATAATCAAATTTTGTTCCATCCTGATGACCGACTCAAAACCACATTCAGAAAAAAATGGGGAACGTATGCACATCATAAATTGCCTTTCGGACTTATTAATGCAGGAGCCACTTTTAAAAGAGCAATGGATATCGCTTGCAAAGGGTTAATTAACAGAACAATAGTTGTCTACTTAGATGATATTACTGTGTTTTCTAAAGAGAGATTCACTTGCATGATTTAAATCAAATATTTCAACGCTGTAAGAAATATGGTATTTCTCTTAACCCTAAAAAATCATTTTTCTCTCTTGATCAAGGCAAGCTCCTAGGCTTTATTCTTTCTAAAGATGGCATTTATATTGATCCGAACAGGATTAAAGAAATCTCTGAAATTCCTCTTCCTCACAATAAGAAATCCATGCAGTCATTTTTAGGCCAAATCAATTTTGTTAAGAGATTCGTTCCAGACTTTTCTCAAATCATTTTTCCACTTCAAACTATGATTAAGAAAAATTCAGTCTTTAAATGGGGATCGGCAGAAAAAGAAGCGTTTGAATTAATCAAACAATCAATAATCAATGCCCCCTCTCTAAATACCCCTAATTTTTCTAATCATTTTACATTGTATACCATCGCATCCGATTTCTCTTATGTTGCAGTACTCACACAGATCAACAATCACAATTTGGAAGCACCCATTTCATTCTATAGTTCAAATCTTCAGGGTGCTGAACTAAACTACTCCTAAGTAGAAAAACAAGTCTTTGTTGTATATAAAGCTGTTAAACATTACAGACCCTTCCTTTTAAAAGCCCATACAAAATTATAGTTCCTTTCCCTTCAGTAAGGCAACTATTAATCCAAAGAGAATTGGGAGAAAAAAGGGAAAACTGGGTAACAAAACTTCAAGAATACGACCTAGAAATCAAGCCAGCGAAGATTGTTAGAGGCCAAGGTTTTTGCAGGTTGTTGGCGGGAGCATCCAACATTCCAGAATCAAGTGATACAGATCAATTTGAAGTGATCAACCAGATAAGTATCATTGACTCTGAATCACAATATGTTGATTTAATATTTTATTTGAAAAATGGATATGCACCTCCCAACCTGTCTTACAAAAGCAAAAGGGCCATAAGATTGAAAGACATTTTTTTTATCATTATTGATGATGTAATTTTTAGGAAAAATTATGATTCAATTTTATTGAGATGCCTTGAAAAACCTGAAGCACAAAATTTTTTGCAGGAATTACATGATGGACCAGCAGGAGGCCACTTTGGAGCTGATACAACAGCTCACAAAGTCATCCATGCTGGATATTATTGGCCCACTCTGTTTAGAGACACTCATGAATATGTAAGGAAATGCCGAAATTGCCAAACTTCTAGTGGAAGATAAAGGAAATCAGCCTTCCCTTTGCAACCGGTCAACATTGAGCAACCATTTGAGCAATGGGGATTGGACATCATTGGAGAAATTACCCCAAATTCTTCCAAATAGCATAAGTATATCCTTACCGCTACCAATTACTTTACCAAGTGGGTTGAAGCAATTCCTTTAAAGACAACAAATTCTGAAGCCATTATTGAATTCATAGACCAATTCATCATTACCAGGTTTGGTGTCCTGAATGCTCTTGTTTTTTATAATGCATCTTACTTTTCAGGCAATGTTATGTTTGACTTTGCAATTAAAAGAGGATTTAAACTCAAATACTCTGCTAATTATTATCCCCAGGGCAATGGTTTAGCAGAATCTACAAACAAAAATCTGATTAAAATTATTAAGCGAACTATCGAACAAAATCATAAGAACTGGCACAAATCTTTAATATTTGCATTATGGGCTGATAGGATAACACAAAAAGCTTCTATAGGTTCTTCTCTGTTTAAACTTGTGTATGGAAAAGAAGTAGTGCTACCAACAAATCTTGTCCTCCCTTCTCTAGCCCTAGTTCAATTTATTGAAGAAAGCCCTTCTTCTTCTTTACAACTTAGACATGACCAAATTCTAAAATTATAAGAAGAAAGAGAAAAAGCCAAATTCACTCATGCGAAACATCAACAGATCATCAAGTCATCATTTGATTCACTTTCATCCGGTTCCAAACAATTTCAAGTCGGTGATTTAGTTCTAAAATGGGACAAAGCCCATGAAGATAAGGGAAAACACACCAAGTTTCAGAAGATGTGGCTTGGACCATTTCAGATCTGTGAAAAGATAGGCCATTCGACCTTCATATTACAAGATTTATTAGGGTTGAGAGATTCTCTCCCTGTTAATGGCCTTATCTTAAAAAAATTCTTCAATTGAGGAGGTAACCCCTTCTCCAATTAATAGCATTTTTGTAGTTTGTAGGAGCATTAGAAAATAAAGTTGTGAGGTATCTTCCATTGAACTTTGCTGTACTTAAAGAGTTATTCAAAACAAGTAGTGTGATATTTACTTTTAAAATAATAGAAGTCTTAAACAAAAGGAATGATTTCTAGGAAATTAGATATAATTGCATTCTGAAACTACATTATAATCTTAGTGAACCTCTCTCAAAGTTTATAAATATTGTAAATCTTTTTAGATTTTCAAATTGGTCACAAGAAGGTTATTGATATCAAAATAGAAACTAATCCAATATCAGCATCTCCAACTCTTACCTTGTCATCCATTTACTCCTAATGAGGAAATTGTCTATCCCACTCACCAAAGCTTGTGATTACTCAGAATGTAATTCCAAGAATACTGGATATAAAAGATAAGAGGTCTTATTACAAGCCTGCTTACCATGTTCATAGGGAAATAGTTTAGCTGACATTACCAATACTGCATACCAAAACAGGGTAATGGCTTCAATTGTAAGACAAGGGGTCTCATCACGAGCCAGCTTGCTCGGTTAGATTACTACCAGTGAATCGCATTGTCACTTAGCTGGCCACCAAACTAGGGCAATGGCTTTTTATCTTACAAAAATAACAGAAAATAGAAAAGAAATGCAAAATGTGAAAACATGTTTTGAATTCATTCTGTTAATCATACTCTAAAGGTGAAAGGGACAATAGACAATGACATGGTTAAAAGGTATCCCTGTCGAAACTATGAACGTTTGCTGGCAGCAGAGGCTCTACCTATGACAAAGGAGTTAATTTTAAAAGCTAATTTGGAAAGGTTTTCTGTTTTATCATTATCAACCAAAAGAGGCCAATTTAAAATCTAGAATGTATCTAATTTTAAACAAGAGAGGGAATTAGCAAAGAAAGTTTTATTTTGTTTAGAATGCAACTATACCTAGTTATATTAGAATTTTCCCCTTTGATAAAATTTCTATTTTGAAAAAGTTTAAGTATTTCCATACTTTTCAGAGATAACTGTTTCTTCCAGTGAATCGCCAATTGTTGTGCCCTACAACAACCCCCCATTTCATATCACTATTATCCCAAAACTATAATATGAAATGGGTCCCTTTTTAATTTTGATTTTAATTGGTATCAACTTAGTTTTATTCAAAAAGATCCGAAAAAATAAAATAAAGCATTACCAAACAACATTTTCGAATAAACCGCTCAAAATCCTTACACATAAAAGATTAATCTTTTGTCATTGCGATAAAGCGATCGCAAGATCGCATATCGCAATGACAAAGGAAACACAACTTAAGGACCCATTGGTTTTCTCCTATGCGAAATCGCTATCGGGTATCGGCGATAATGAATTGGCGCAATTAAAAACTCCCCTTGTGCTCCGATGAGATGCGATATCGCTATCGGCGATCGGCAATCGACTATGCATGCTTTTAAACTACCCCACTCGCTACTCCTGACTTGATGCGATATCGCTATCGGCGATCGGGGATTCCAAATGGAAACAATATAACGATTTATGATTTCCCCCGACGCCTGATTGCGATAAAGCCAAAAAGCGCAGATTTCAAAGAAAATCTTAAAGCGGGTTTAATATGATTTATTCGTATTTAAGGCCTTATCTTCCAAAGAGCCATTCATCTGCGCTTAACCGCCAAAACACCCAAGGCACGCTTCAAATAAATCATTCGGCCATTAATCGAATTGACGGGCATTGATAGGATTGACAGGTCTTAACGGCCATTTAATGAAACAGTAAGCCTGAGATCTTTTTACAGATTTTTTCCGAGGCCACCTTAAGTCAATCATTCACCATGCATTCATCGATATATATCTCAGTCATATTCAATTTACGCTATCATTTTCTGTATTACGTCCATTATAATCTCTGTGCAGAATTCTTCCGAAGTAACAGATTCAAGCAGAATGGGGAAGAAGTCCAAGAAAACCACAATGGCTTCTGCTTCACCGGCCACAAGGCAACCTGCCGTTGATCCAAGCACTAAAAAGAAAGGGCTAATATCGGACACTACATTCCTAGGACTTGTCATAACTACTTGGCGAGGCACCTATAATCTGATCGAAGCTGAAGAGCCAAGGGTGACAGCAATACAAGTCTCAGCTGACAGCACTAGTAAATCCGAGGCTAATCTAAGCGATTTAGCCAACTCTTTTCTTCATCGAATAGCGGCTCGGGAGCAAATCCTCCCATATACAGGTGTGGTTAGATGGGCGATTCAGGAAATCCCAATTATCGACAGAACTTTCAGCACCACAGATGGGAGAATTTTCGGTTCCTTTCGAGCCGAGGATTTAAGGCAAATGTATCATTTACCGGTGGCAGAGAAGAAATATAACACGGAATTCCTGGAGAAATTCCGAGCTGAGAATGAGACTAAATCTGAACCCATTCGAGGTTGGAGACAAAATCCGGCAAAGCACAAGCACGAATCTTCGGGTAAGTACTCGGTCGATTCTCTATGCTCTCCTTATTGCTATGTTGGGATAATGATGTGCTGGTTGTGGGGATTACATGATTCCGCCAATTTTACCATAGAAATGGTCCCCTTAATGGAGGCGGCATGTAGTGGTGAAATAATGGATTGGGCAGATATACTATCCGATAAGTTAGCATCTGCAATTCTTGAGTTTAGATTCAACTCCCGCGTCACTGAAAAGTTCATTCCCCCATTTTACTATAGTGCCTATGTATTAGATGTCTTGTGTTTTAATTCTGAATTTCCTGTGCTCGGATGGAGGTGGACGTCACAAGACCCCGCACCCGTTCACATATACCATCAAAAGTTGTGGAAGACCAACTACAAATACCATTTGTATCAAATCTGCAACGGCTTCATGTTGCCCATTCATTATTCTATTTTCAACAAGCCTGCCCCCAAGATTTCCTACCAAGCAGGGATTGATTTAACATCCATAGGAAGTTGGTTCGGGGAGGAAAAGTTCACTTATATTAGAGTTTTTGGCAATCAAGCTAAACCCCACGTTCTTCCTCTATACATCCCTGATAAACTACTGACCAGGGAAATAGCCTATCAGATCATCGCCGATGGGGTTACACAAACTCTGAAGAAAGCTAAGAAGCACGTCTGGCCCTCTTTTCCTTTGAGAATTTGTATCTACACTCTGCATGATTTGAAACATGCAGAGAAAGAAGCTGAGAAAATAAATTCATTAACCCTGGCAACTCTACCAAGCAGGTGATTTGATCCAAACAAAGTCGCCTATAATGCACTCGAACAGGCCAAATTGACCAAGTTCGAGCATAAAGAAGACAGAGTTGAGGACTTGTTCGCATTGGCCGAGTCAATGTATCAAGTTAAATCGCTTGCCATAATTGAATACAAAGATGAAGGGCTAGTCGAATTGAACAGACTTAGAGAGCAGAGGTTGCAAACTCTGCCTCTAGACCTGTTAGCGACGACTCCAACAACAGAATCAAGCGAGCCTTAGCAGTGACTTGATAAAGAACCTCCTATTGCATCAAAGCAACAGGAGGAAGTGCATGAGAAAAGACAAGAAGAGACCCAGGCGAAAGAGCAAGAACAGAGCAGATTAAATGTAAATGAAGATACACAGATTGATCCGAAATTGCTCCAGGAATGGCAGCAATTTAATTCGATTATCAGCAATCTGGAATGCTCTAAAGATGAAGAGAACTTCAAAACAAGTCAATACACAAGAGGCGACGTCAAAGAAGATTTCAAGTGAAACCAACGACCCACCCAAATTAAAAGAAGTGGAAATAATCCCAAAGGATCCTTCCGGTGAAGTCATTTCGCAGATTGAAGAGGTTCCTCCCTTGGATGTCTTCTATAGCCCAAGGCATAAAGCTGTAGTGAAACGACAGAGGAAGAGGAGAAGGACTGATCAACCTTCTTTATTCCAAGAACAAACAATAACGGGCAATGTGCTATGGAAAGAGGAATTTGACCCCTCTGATGATTTGACAAAGCTATCGCAGTATGTTGGAGCTTATTTGGCAGCGACAATAGACAAAGCATCGGAGGTGAGAAGTTTATTGAAGACAAAAGATCAGGATATCTTTTCGCTATAGGCACAATTATCGGAAGCGCAGCAAGAGACAGAGCAGGCAAAACAACAATTGCTAGTACAACAACAAATAAACAATCAGCTGACTAAACAATTACAGGAAGAAAAACAAAGGATTGACAACAGCACAGTCCAAAAGCAAAAGGAGCTATCAGAGGCATTGGCGCAACTAAGAGCATCAAATGAACAAATGCTAAAATCCAAAGATGAGCAGATCGCTCAATTATCAGCTCAACTTGAGAAAACAAAAAAGCTCCCACAGATAGATGAGTTTAAAGCAGAGGCATTTCAATTAAACAAAGGATTGATAAATCAGATAAAGATTTTGTGTCAGCAAATCACCCAGGCAGAACCATTATGCGACTTAGCGGCATCCCTAAGTGAAAAAGTAGAAAAGGCAAGGACAGATTTGGATCAAGCCGAAGAAACATTGACAAATTTTCTAGAATGGCAAGATTCCGATCAAGGACAGGCAGCTAACCTAACAAGGATTCTAGAATCGCACAAGGAAATATTATTTACAGAATGGCAATCTCAGTTAATGAAGGCAGAAAGAGAGATTTTAAGATGCAAGACAACCACTAGTAATTTGGTTGAATTGGTTAATAATACTATTTACTTGTCTAACATGATTTCTCAATGTTCTCCAGGCCAATTAACCACGACGAAGATATTGGAGCAGTCATGTTACCCAGAGCTGGAGAAAAAGGGAAGGTTAATTGCGGGAATTAACTGCTTGACATGGGATGCATATTGGTTCTTTTTAGTGAAGCTGCACAGCCAGAGAGCCGCCCTCAAATGCCTCACAGATGCAATCGGGTATATTATCCCCGATATTCAGGATGCCACCTTTGCTGCCCAACTCAGTTCGCGCTTCAACAGACCACCCGAAGTGGAGCCAATGCTTGCGGTAAGCCAGCTTAGGTTTAAAGGCAAAAAACCTGAGTGATGATTCACATCGCCGACTTCCAAATCGCTGCCAAGAAGATAGTTATTATTAATTGATACCAATTAAGTAGGATTTTGTTTTCATAGATTTTTTTAGTTTAGTAGTATTTATAGACCCTTTCATGCATTTAGAAAGGGTCGTAAAGTTTTGTATATGACTTAACCCCTGAAGTTGCACTATTGTACTTCAGGGATATTCTTTTATGAAACTGGACCAATCATTCTGATTTTGATAAGGAAGCTTTTATACAAATGTGCACTACTGTTTTTGTTTGAAATCATTTCTGCGTTGAAGGAATAATTTCAAATAACGATTGATATTGGGATTGATTAGCAGCTCATATGGTACTATTATCTATGTCTGGACTCATTCTTTTTATATGAATTGTCATTTGAACACTCTTGCTATTATCACATATATATATATGTATTTTAACAACATCCTTTATGCATTCCACTATTGGCTGTTTATAGTATGCTTTTCTTTCAATCATGTATGTATCGATGATATAAATGATAAGTGCAGTAATCTTGTGTTAATCACTTTGTTTAACTATTTAGATGAAGTAATCTTTGAATGAATGAATATCTATGTTTATTTTACAGAGTCATCTACATGCCTGTCAATAGACAAAGATCATCAAACGCTGCATTTACAAAGAATAATTGTTCCCGAGATTAGTATTAGTTCTCTTATTTTGTTGATAGATTAAGTTATTCGCCTATCATTAGAATAGACAATCCATCACTCATCCACCCCTTTTATTCATTATTGGAAAACTGGTCCCATTATATCCAGTCGGAGCCACCATCCCAAACGGAAAAGGAGCTGTATTAAGGTCCGAACCGGGTAGTTATCCCCCAATGTTGTTGCAGCGATTTTCGAGGCATCAACATTTATGGCGCTAGAAGGAGGGCCATCCGCTATGAATGGCGAGTAAGCCAAAACCTACAGACCATTCAAAGAGTAACTCACCCTCCACTTCTCCTGGGACCTCTCGCTTTTACCCTGAATCATCAGTATTCAGACGAGACGAGGAAGAATCAACCACTACTGCTCAACTTCATCATACTTCAGAACACTTAAGTCTGGAGTCCCCTGAAGTTCAATCTATCATCCAAAAACTTCAAGGCTTCTCGATTTCACATCCTAGATCTGAAGTATCACAAGGCAGTCAAACTTCACAATTCCACTTACCTCCTCACCTTACCAGACTTCAAAGCGAAAAACTAGGTATTGAACCACCTACGTCTCCTTTTCCCGAAAGGAAAAGGATTAAAAAGAGCGCTGAAGGTTCTGGTAGTGAAACCTTTTCTCCATCATCTTCCATTTCATCATCACCTATGCGAATTCAAGCACCCACTTCACCATTACATATTGTTGTTCACCAAGGGACTTCACCTCCAACATCACAATCCTTTCGGTCTTCATTTTTGCCTCCTCCCCAAGCACCTGGAACACCACAGGCGATTGCTGGTACTCCTTAAACGGCTCAAAGACCATGGAGAAGTCCTGGTGCAGTCACCATGCCTGTGCCTTTACATCCATTACCCGATTACCTCGAAAAATGGTTACCAAAGTTCAATCCAGATGCTGGAACGTTCGCAAAAGAACACATAAATAATTTTATGTTGTCAGTCAATTTAAATGGAGTAACAGAAGAAGATGTTGTAGTCAGATTGTTCCCTTATAGATTACAAGGATCAGCAGGATCCTGGTATCTTTCCTTACCTGCTGGATCCATCACCAGTTGGAATATCTTTCAGGAACAGTTTCTTACCAAATACGGCGATGATAGATCCTTGGCTACACTCATCCATGACCTTTCCAATCTAAGGATCGAGTCAAGAGAACCCATTAAGGAGTTTATCTCCTAATTTAACAAACTCTTGAACAAAATCCCTACCGATGATAAGCCAAGCGAACAATTTAGAAGCGAGTGGTATATTAGCGCCTTACCCTCAAACATAGCCATTTTTGTGGATAGGGCTAAACAGCCTACATTGGCCAAAAACATGAAAGAAGCCCTCACTTTCGAAAAAAGTGTAATCGCCTTGGAAAAGAAAACTGCTCTAGAGGAACGAAAATCCAAAAAAATGTCCTTTAAGGATGATTCAAAGAAAAAGATCACTAAGGATCCATACGACATGGAGGGCCTTCAAAAAGTCCTTAAAACCATGTCAAACGAAACGGATGAGATTAAGAAACAAGTAGCAGAGTCCTCAACAAAGAAAACTTATAGGAATTTCAAAAAGCCTAAGTCCAAGCCTCCAAATGTCATATCCTATGCAGATTCGGATCCTGAGGAAGAAGAAGAAGAAACAATTACACCCTCCGACGAATTAGAAGAAGAGGAAGTCGTTGAATTCCATGGAATGTGGGACTTTATACTCCCTAATTCCGATACTGACGCTGAGCAAGAAGCCTTTCCCGTGACTACAAGGAGTAAAGCTACTCCTGAGCCTATTCAAGCCAATCCAAAGAAAAGGAGTGTTGGTACCAATACTACAAAGGAAAATGTACCGACAAGAAAGCCAGCTGCAACAATATCTCAAAGTCAACCATCAACCTCCAATATACCTTCGTCATCTAAGACGTTGGTAGTATCTGATTCGATGGACTATAATATTGTTGATGACATGAAGAAAAATAAGGCAAACATCACCATGTTGGAACTTAGTAAATTAAAGCATAAACAAAAATTACTTCTCAAAGAACTTAATGCAGTTCCTTCTTCACCTCTTCCCAGTACTAAAGTTGCAAGCGATTCAGGACAACCACCTTCTGGTAGAGTTGAGGCAATTGATACAATTCTGATTGGAGATAGATCAAATTCCCATACTCCCCCTTTCCTCTTAACATATTAAATTTACAATCGAAATCTACATAACTGCTTAATTGATTCTGGGGAATCATCCAATATAATGCCAGCTTCAGTTTGTTCTAAACTGAACATAGAACCTCAGAAATCCTCAATTCACATTGTGCAGTTAGATAGAACTAAAGTTCAAGTTTTAGGGGAAATAAACTCTATTACAATCAGGTTATCGGTGGAACCACGAGTAGTCCAAAGGATTGATATCCTAATCACCGATATACCTGAGTTCTATGGGTTAATTCTAAGTAGGGATTGGTCAGAAAAGCTCCATAGGTATATTTCCACCGATTGGTCCCACATGTGGCTCCCCTATAAGGGCAATCCGAATCAAATAAAGATCGATCGGGAGAAACATATGACCCACACTGTTACAGAATTTGAACAAGAAAATCAAACAATTGCGTTCAACAACAACATCTTAGGAAATTATTCTTCTGAGTCATTTTTCGGCAATTATATTGCCCAGCCATCTCCATTCTCAATAAACAATTTCACATCACAAATTGAAAACTTTTCGCAGACTGACAGGTCTAAATGTTTTAATGTTACTGAGAATTTTGTAAGTAAGATTATAGATAATTCTTTATTTTGGTCTTTATATTTTGATGGATCCAAGTCTAGTGAAGGATCAGGAGTAGGATGTATTTTGGTTAGCCCTCAAGGAGAAAAAACAATGTTGTCCTGCAGGCTAGAGTTTGAATGCACCAACAATACAGCTGAGTACAGTACAAAGCATTAGTCCAAGGATTATATAAAGCGATTGGCCTCAAAGTCCAATACTTGAAAGTGTTCAGAGATTCTGAGATTATTGTCAAACAGGTAAGGAAAACAATTCATTGCCTTTCAAACCATCTCAAACATTATCAATCGCTAGTACAAGAACTCACCTACCACCTTTTAGCATTCAATATTTCTTCCATTCCCACATCTCAAAATTCAGCAGCTGACTTGCTAGCCAATGTCGCTTCCAAGCTCCTCCCTTCTGAAGACTATAGCATAAATAGATTTTCAGTAGAATTCCTTTTTAGGCCATCAATTCCTGACAATGTAACTAATTGGAGAGTATTCAACCACGATGAAGACATTTTACAGTTTTTAACCTCTGAAAAATCCTATGATAATCAAATCATTGAGGAAGACGAACATGATATTCAAATACGAGGTAAACATGAAGAAAACTCAATCCCAAAGCTTGTGGTGAAGCTTGAGGATCTTTACGATATTAAGCGCAGCTTTAAACCTGTGTCCAATACGAAGCTCCAAAGCTCTACCTTAAGGTTTGAATTGATAAACCTTGGCACTGAACAAACTCCTCAAAACATTAATTTAGGATTAGGACATTCCATGGAGGAAAAAGAAGCATTCATTAGATTGTTACGCAAAAATAAACATGTTTTTGCTTGGAAATATGATGATCTAAAAATGTATGATACATCCATTATCCAGCACACTATTCCGATGCTTCCCGAACAGAAACCAGTTCAACAAAAGTTGAGAAAAATACATCCCAACTTAGAGAGTCAAATAAAATCGGAACTCAATAAACTCTTGAAAGCTAAGATTATTTTTCCCGTTTAGCACTCGAACTGGGTCTCCAATATGGTACCAGTCAGAAAGAAAAACGGTGACATAAGGATTTGTATTGATTTCAGAAATTTAAACAAGGCGAGTTTAAAAAGATAACTTCCCATTACCCACTATGGAGCAGATACTCCAATCAGTGGCAGGGTCAGAATTAATGTCCTTTTTGGACGGTTTTTTAGGATATAATCAAATTTTGGTCCATCCTGATGACCGACTCAAAACCACATTCAGAACGAAATGGGGAACGTATGCATATCAGAAAATGCCTTTCAGAATTATTAATGCCGGAGCCACATTTCAAAGAGCGATGGATATCGCTTTTAAAGGGTTAATTAATAGAACATTAGTCGTCTACTTAGATGATATTACTGTATTTTCTAAAGAAAGATCCAATCACTTGCATGATTTAAATCAAATCTTCCAACGCTGCAAGAAATATGGTATTTCTCTTAACCCTAAAAAATCCTTTTTCACTCTTGATCAAGGCAAGCTCCTAAGATTTATTGTTTCTAAAGATGGCATTTATATTGATCCGGACAAGATTAAAGAAATATCTGAAATCCCATTTCCTCACAATAAGAAATCCATGCAGTCATTTTTAGGCCAAATCAATTTTGTTAAGAGATTCGTTCCAGACTTTTCTCAAATCATTTTACCACTTCAAACTATGATTAAGAAAAATTCAGTCTTTAAATGGGATCGCCAGAAAAGGAAGCATTTGAATTAATCAAACAATCAATAATCAATGCCCCCGATCTAAATACTCCAAATTTTTCTAATCATTTTACATTGTATACCATCGCATCTGATTTCTCTTATGCTGCA
>APFE030541234.1:94915-114506 GCA_000404065.3 Pinus taeda | reverse complement strand
TCTCCCATGGATAGCTTGATATTATGGCACTTTCCAGAGCAATTTATGGTTCCTCCATTTGAAACCATCACTTGACACTCAAGTGTTGGATATAGGAAGCAATTCAATTCCTTGGATATCTTACAATGAACAAAATTATGGGTACTACCCGAATCAATCAACATTATTATATTTTTCTTATTGATATGTCCTTATATCTTGAGAGTCTGAGGAGTGGTAATTCTTGTCAATGCATTATAAGATATGGTCGGATTCATTTCTTATTTCTTTGGGGTTGGTTCCTAGTGTATATCCTCTTCTTTTGATGTTTCTTGTTCCTTTTCTTCCTCCTCTTCCAAATCTGTGTAAGTTAATTTCCTCTCAGCACACTTATGACCTTTAGTGTATTTTCTATCACAACTGTAACAGATCTCTTTTGCTATTTTTTCTTCCAATTGTTGTGGTGTCAACCTTGTAGGTTTTGGAAGGCTAGGAGTGACAACACTTCCATATTTAAAATTGTGAGTGGCAGTATTCCTTGTTGCCATAATTTTGATTTAAATCTTTCTTGCGAACCTAAATGCCTTCTCCAATGAATCAAGTTCATAAAGAATAACATCATGTTGAATGTTATCCTTTAAAGTCCCTATGAAGACATCAATCCTCTAATTCTCTGGAATATCATTTACCCTTATATTCAATTTTTGGAAGTCCTCAATGTGCTCTGCCATTAAACCCTTTTGTTTGAGATTTATCAATTGGCTAAAGAAAGTGTTGCTCTTTGTATCCTCATAATGTGCTATCATTTCCTTCATGAAAATTGACCATGTGAGAAGTGGTTTATGAGAACAAAGCCCTCTATACCATACAAACTGATTTGGTTCTAAATATAAAGATGCAATACGTACCTTTTGTGGTGGTTGCACATCATGTAGATCAAAATATTGCTCCATTTGTAATATCCAAGTTATCAGATCCTTGCCATCAAAATTCCTCATATATATATTTGGAATATGGTGGGTCTCCAATCCAATGTTAGATTCTATGAAATCATGATTAATATTTCTTTTTTTCTCATCATGAGTTTCCTTTACTACCTTTTCATCATTAGGAAGCCTTTCTTGTAGCAAATTTGTCCCATCTTCCTTCAAACCTCCATTTATTTCTTCAAATATTCCATGAATTTCTTAAAAAAAAATTCTATACCATTGATATTAGCTTCCATGTCATAGATAAAACTATTTATCTTATCTTCGATCGCATTTTTCAAATCATCCATCCAATTTTTCTTACTAGGTGTTTTTATTTTCTTGATTCAAGTCATTATTTTTCTTACTTTGAGGAGCTTGATATTTAAACAACTGTAACTCTAAATTACGAATCTCCAAGTTCTGAAATTTCATCCTGTGGTATCCCTATAAGTCCTCTTTCCAACCCCACAAGTCTCATTGATATTGGATTCTCCAAGAAAGCGTTATTCCCAATCTCCCACGATGATCTGATTACAAATGGGTTCAGCAAGAGTGAACTTATATGACGTGTCATGTGTCATTGTTTCAACCTTCGACCTTGAAATGATATCCAACAAACTTCAGTCTGTCCTCCTTCTGTCACTTTTTACGAATTTTAATCGGATGCTCAGATAGAAAGTTATGACGATTTTCTCAAGGTTAGCTATTTGAGATCGAATTGTAGATCTTGTAAAAACACCTAACTTCCTCAGTTCGTATCTCCAAAAATATAACAAGACAAGATTTGAAATTCGGTCACAAGGTTCATAAATATTTTGGATCAAATGGGTTTTAATTTAAACTTTTGAAGCTCTGTAAACAAAAATATATAGCAAACATTCGACAATGACTTGTTTGAAGCAAAGAAACTATAGAATCCAAAGCTCTGATACCAAATGTTATGAAACCAACTCACAAAATAGAAGAATATATAGATCAAACACCTCAAAATAAGCCTCTTTGAGGGGGAAACCTCCTTTACATTACACAAATGAACAATTCTTTGATAATCCAAATGACAAAACCTCCTTTCTATATATAGGATTCTAAGGGGTCACAATATAATCATAGTCGACGTAATAATAGTAATGTAAGGGCACAACAATAATAATAGTGGGCTTCTATGGGACACAATAATAACAATATGGGGACTACATGGACACAACAATAACAATAAGGGGGTTGCAATAATAAAAACAAGGGTTAACACTAGTAGTATAGTGACCTAACAATCAGGTTCCCAAAGGAGAACCTCGTGTTGGATGTTATCCTTCAATGTCCCTATGAAGACATCAATCATCTGCTCCTTTGGAATATCAGTTACCCTAATATTCAATTTTTGGAAGTCCTCAATGTGCTATGCCATTAAAGCCTTTTGTTTGAGATTTATCAATTGGCTAAAGAAGGTATTGGTTTTTGTATCCTCATAATGTGCTACCATTTCCTCCATAAAAATTGACCAAGTGACAAGTGGTTTATGAGAAAAAATCCATATATACCATACAAAATGATTGGGTTCTAAATATAAAGATGCAATGCATACCTTTTGCGTGTGTTGCACATCATGTAGATCAAAATATTTCTCCATTTGTAGTATTCATGTTACAGAATCCTTGCCGTCGAACTTCCTCATATCGATATTTGGAATGTGGTGGATATTAAAACCAACGTTGGAGTCTCTAAAATCATAATTCATATTCTTTTTTTCCTCAACATTATTTTCATGGATTACCTTGTCACTACTGGGGAGCCTTTCATCTAGCAACTTCTCCAAACCTTCTTTCAACCCTTCTATCTTGACATTCATCATTACTTCCATGTCTGCCTTTAAACGATCTTTCAAAACTCCCATGTCTCGTTTTATACCATATATCTTAACATTCATCATGGCTTCCAATTCATTTTTTGTTACTTTTTGTGAGAGAAAAAATTGTTTCACTTGATCTCGTAATTTTGATATATCATGTTGCATTTCTTCCTCTTCTTCATGTGTCATGGTAGAGATTTCTAGTTTCTTACTAGGTCTATCCATTTTTTTATAGGATTTATGGAATCAAAAAATGATATTTATGCTTCAGTATGCCCTTTGAATCACTTCAAACTGACTTTTCAAGCAAAAGTTATGCAAATTATAAAAAAAACACACACACACACATTTTTCTTTCTTTTAGGAGCTCGTTCTTGAAATTGTTGTATCTTTGTAATTTTGGCTCTCCAAGGAATAAAATTACATCATGTGGTATCCCTTTAAATATTCTTTCCAATGCCACAAGTCATATTAAGATTGGATTCTTCAAGATAAAGTCATTCCCAATCTCCCACGATAACTTGATTATGGATTGGTTCAGTAGAGTGAACTTGTACGAAATTCCATGTATCACCATTTCAACCTTAGGCCCTAAAAATGATACATAAAAAACTAAATTCCATTAACTTTTATTCGCTTTTTACAAATTCAATTTTGATTATTGTAGAGAAATTTTTGACGATTTTCCCTAGGTCACATGTTTGAGACCAAATTTTGGAGCATGCATAAACCCTAAATTCTTCGGACCATAACTCAGAAAAAATAGTGAATCAATCTATTAAATTTCTACACGAAGTTCATCAATATTTCAGGTCCACGTGGTCAAAATCTTAGCTTTTGAATATTCATAGAAAAAAATTTATAATGAAAATTTCAAGATGACCTGTTTGAAGTAGCAAAACCCTAGAATCAAAAACTCTGATACCAAATGTTATACAACCAGGTCATAAAAGATAATAAAAGATAGATCAAAGACTTGTAAATTACCCTTTTTGAGAGTAAAACCTCCTTTATATCACATAAATGAACATTTTTTGGATTATACAAATGAAAAGACCTCCTTGATATATATAGGAGTCTAAGGGGTCACAATATAATAAGATCCTACATAATAATAATAATGTAAGGGTGAAACAATAACAATAGTGGGATTCTATGTGGAACAACAATAATAATAAGGGGGATACACTAATAATAACAATAAGGAGACTACATTATTATTATAGGGACCTAACAGAAGTACATAGGTTGACTATTGTATGTAGATATCAAGAAACAATTTTGCATAACTTTGATGTCAAGGAGGTTGACCTCAAAGAAGAGATCATTAGTTTTAGGACCCAGCTACAATAGGCAAAAATGATTGAGGATATGATGGCCAATCATCTAAACTAAAGATATGGTCGAGTTGAGAAAGTGGATGATGAAGTGGTTTCCATGAGGAAGCAACTAGAATTGAAAGATAATTAGCTAAAGAAAGAGAATAGAATCTAGGTTTTGGACAACATCCTTAGAAGCCAAAGATCAGATCAGGTATTGGCTCTCATAAGGGAGATTCTAGCACACAAGTAACTACAAACAATATTGGATCACTTAAAAGGCCTTTAGCAGAAAATGGTAGCAATAAGGGTAGCAAAAGTGGAAGGAATTAACAGATCTAGCAATAGAAAAGAAGAGAACCTAGAGGAGCACCTATGACTAGAATACCATTCCCTCCAAGAGTAGTGTATGGAAGATCTGGCATATTTCAAAGGAGAAGTCAAAACCCCTTTTCTCCTTTAGTGGATGAGGTCAAGTGTTATGTCTACCACAACTATGGACATATTACAACTATTTTTTTAGATCTAATAGTAGTTTGGCCAGCAAAGGAGGTCAACAACCTTGAAGTATACAAGTTCATTTAATGGTTATTGTTTTTCTTTTAACCTATTTGGCAGGAGACCCTATCTATCGGGACATCCTCTGGTGTTGCTTTTAAGAGAAAGTTCATGGGTTGAGCATCCATCATCCATGCTTCCGGGGTTACGGGAAACAGGGAAGGGAAAGGAGATGAAGAAACTTACCCCGAGTATGATATTCATAACTTGACAAAAGGGACTCCAATCGCGCAGTTACGCGAACCCAGAGCAGTAGGAAGAAAGGCAGGAGATCCAGATCCTTGTAGTAGGAGTAGATCTCTAGTAGCCAGGAAGAGTTTTGTTTTGGACTTAGAATATTAGGTCCATGGAGTAACAAAAATTGCAGAGGGATAGAGGATGGATGTTTCTGGGTTTGCCAAAGTGGAGCCTAATCCTGACCTGTACCTTTTCCCGTTCTTGGGCTACCTTTATCCGGGTATGGATTCGATATGGTGATGCAAATCCATTATGGTTGTGTAAAGCGTAGTAAAGTACGCACACTCTCAGTTTAAAGCTAGTTTTGACCTTGTTTACTCACTGTTGTAAATGACCCATAGAAGCACAACAGTAGCAACGGTAAAGTAATGGACCTGTACTTACTCAAAATACAGGATAGCGGGAGGGAGCTACTCGATGAAATGAGACTACCTTTGTCTCTTGCGGCCTACTAACTACGGGCTCTTGGTTGGGTGGCTGGCCTAATTGTTGGTGTTCATAAAGGTAAGTTCGTTTGCCGCTAAGGTGGTTGATTGCAAGTTTAGCCCATGGAGTAGAAGAATGATCAATACAAGGCATAGATATGATGTGAGCAGTAGAAGATATGACCCCTTTTCCTCATATTTTGGTCATGTCAAATGTTATACTTTTGACAACTTTGGTCACATGGCTAGAGATTGCAAGTTGCTCAGTTTCTAAAAGCACATCAGGAAAAAGGAGCAGCATATCTATAGTTACTAGTAGAAAACCAGGGGAGAATGCACACGCCAACAAACAGCCTATCATAGCTAAAGAAGGAGTCATAGCTAGTGAAGTAGGAGTAGATGGTCCTTAGTGTAGTCCATTATTCTCATATTTATTCACAAAAAAATGTAGAAGAGCTATGTGAATCCTACATGGTCTCAAGGGGAGTGCATGGCAGTAACATGGTGTGATCAAAAGACCTCATGCATAATCAAGTATGTAGGATCAGCAGGCATTTTAGAAGGTATATGATCTCATGGGGATCTATGCATGAAAATTAGGGTTTCAGAGGTTGTAATTATTTCACCTTTCTTTCACTCATTTTGTAATAGATTCATATTGTAATTATGAGTAAAAATTAATGTAAATCATCCTTATATGTACTTGCTCATATTTTGGAAAATTGGTTGACAAACCCTTACATTAGTCATGTATGGGAGAAAGAGAGTTATTGAGCATGCATAGTAGTGTATGATATATTTTTGCCATGTAAGCACATTTGTATGCAATATCTCTCCCTATACTTTGTTGTTTTTATCATTTGGTTGTTGGTTGATTGGCCCTAGCGTGAGACATGCATTGAAGAGAGTCAATTTATTTTTTATAAGTAAATCACTCTTGAGTGTATTATTGTAGATATGTATGGTCATTTGGATTTCGTTCATGCAGCATGTATTTCATTGATTTGGCCAAGTACCATCACCATAAGTTTTGTACTTTCTTGTTCATTCTTGGTCATGGCTTGATGAGAATCCTATAGTGTACATGTAGACTCTTGCATGTGGTAAGGAGGAAAAGGTAGCAGCAAAAGTCAATGGATAGTAGCATGAAGTGTTTTTTTAGACCTAGCATATGTGTAGGGTGAGCATGTTCAACAACAAGAAGGTCATTATTTTCCTTATTGCCATTGATGTCCCTTGATTGCAGAAGTTACAAGTGTGTGTAGCTATATTGTTAGCTTCTAATGTCTATCTTGAAGGAGTTTTGTGGTTGGCTATAATTCATCTGAAAATAATTGGTACCAACATTATTTATTGATGTTTTAGCAATGTTTAGGTCTCCCTTTTCCATTGATGTCAAAGAGGGGCGAGTGAGACCAGCCACTAGCAGAGAGTGACACTAACTTGCAAAAGATGAATGAAGATAATTTTTTGTTGTGGTTGTAGGTTTCCATCAATACCAAAGGGGGGTGTTTTTGGAAACATGGAGTTAGAATTGGTGTCAACAAGATGAGTTAGCCAACTTTGCATTGATATCAATAGGCTAGTGGGCTTGTGTTGATGATCAGAAGGTTGACAAAGGTATTCTGGAGTTGTGCAGGTTCTTGGGATGTTGGTTGTAGAGGGTGACACAGATGGAAGGAGTTATGGATGGAGGATACTTTGTGTTTTCCAGGTTATAGAGACTACTACAAGATTTTCATGGTCTCCCAAGGGCATTGTTGTATGCTTGCAATGGTTTCTCAACAACACTACTTCAATATTCCCACTCTCTCCCCACGACGTTGTATGTAGGTTGAGAAAAGAAAAACCATAGCTCTACCAACAAATTTTCCCAAGAGAATGTTAGTGATTGATGGGTCTTGACCTGGTCTATAATGTTGATAATGATTTGGTCATTATTAAAGCCTTCTATTTGATCTTTGAGGACGATATGGAATGAAGTTATTAAACACTAATTGAATTGGTCCACAAATTTCATGGACACATTGATGGTGAGATGTGTAGTGGTTTAGTGGTTTATCTAGCCCATTATGAGTGTGTTAGAAAAATAAATTAAATGTGCCAAGTAATGGGTGGATTATAGCTTAGATGATGTGAAAATTGAAATAGTGATACGCACATGTATGTTAATGTGAACATTTGTAGTAGATTAATGAGGAGTGGAAAACCAATGTGCATGGAAAGTTATGATTATTGAGCGGTTGAAAGAGGATATGTGTTTAGAGTTGGTCGATGGTGTGTAATCAGGTAGCACAATCTAGTGCATAAGTCCCAAATCAAATGGTGATAGAGAATGTTCGTTAATTTCCAGATGGTTCTAGTAACAAAGTGTGAACTAGTGTGTACATAGATCAATAGAGAGATACAAAGGTAAAATGTTGTGTGACTATTGTGCACATGGAGTGATAAACAAAGCATTAGAATATCTATGAGATAAAAATGTTTGTTGCAGGGGTGTGTTGTTAAGTATGTACCTATCATGATTTTGTTGATGTTATTGTCAATAGTATATGTTAGAGTGTTTCATGTTGCATATATTTATATGCTTGCCATGTACCTTATGTGGAATACATGTAATACTGAGTGTGACATTAGAGTAGCTGCCATGAGTTTTGAATTTGTTGTTCTTTATGATGTATGTTGACAGTGAGAGAGGTGTATGTGATTTTGTGTACTAATATTGTCATAAACCCCTATATATTAGTATAATTGTTTTTAGGTTATGATGTTGTAGAAATTAATAGAAATTTTCTACTACTGATGAATTCAAACTGAAAAAAAAAGAGATTAAAAATTTCCTCTACAATTCTACAGATTGGAAATCATAATTTAGAAACATATGCAATGACATCCAAACGTAAAAACCACAAGAGCACAATGATTTACAGGGGAACCCAAGTGGGAAAAAACCCTGCCTTTATTTTCATTAATCAGATGAGAATGAGAAACTATTAATGTCTTGCTTCAACTCTAAAGCACACCCTGCACTATAAACTTGTTCTCTTGTTGATTGTCCTGCTCTGGCCAACACTTAGCCAACTCAAGGCTCTAGCTTCCTCCTATTTCCTTGCGCAATTCAGTAGAAATAAAGCACCTAAATAATAGGAGAATTCCCTATTTCCTTGCATGATTTGAAGGAATAGATCACCTTCTTAACTATCAAGCCTATACACTCAACTAGTATACAATTGATAATTACAACGTGCCTTTTCCTCCACTCCAGCTAGGAAATTCGAGTGACATGCATGTCTACGCTATTTTTAGTTGATCGACTAGTTTAACTAAGATATCAGTGAGTTAACAAAAGTTCTACTACTCAATTGACCTTCAACTGAATCAATTAATGGCTTGAGCTTAGTTAACTAAATACAACTGAAAATAATTGAACTAGATTGCTAAATTTTAGCAATCACTACATGCACAACACTACTCCAAGCCTATAACTCGAATTTAATGACTTAACTAGTAGACAAGGCCATGCCACTCTAGCTAACTACAATCCAAGTCATCTTGCTGATGTGGAAAATAGAATTACTCAATTTGACTAAGGAACAATTCAAATTCAACCTTCTAACTACAATTTCTAACACTCCCTCTTTGCAAGAAAGGGATTTTGCACCACCCCTATCTTGCACCTGTGGAATTTGAATTTTCCTCTTGATAATTCTTTTTTCAAGATATTTTCATCCTACTCCTCAGTTGGAATGTATTGTAGCATAGTGATTCTCCTCTACACACAACCATGCAAGTGATGGTGCATGATATCAATGTGCTTGGACCTGTCATGAAATAATGGATTCTCAAAGAGTTTGATGCAACCCTGATTATCACAATGAATCACTGCCAAATCAATATCATGTTTTAAAAAACCCACAAGTATTTTCTTCATCCATTGGCCTCAGATGTTTTTTGACTTTTAGCCATGTATTCAGTATTTGTTGATTTGAGTGCCACTTACCTTTGTTTCCTACTACTAGGAAATAGTTGAAAAACCCAACACTGAAGGTAGCACCTGAAGTAATTTTCTTGTCTGATGAACTCCCTGGCCAATCTACATCAATCGAGACTTGGAGCTTCACTCCCTCTTTCCTCTTGTACCATAACCCATACTCGGTTGCGCCTTTGAGGCATATTAACATGTGCTTTCCTTCCTTCCAATACATCTTGGTAAGCTTCACCATGGCTTGACTCAACTAATTAACTACATATCATATGTCGGGCCTTGTGTTCACCATATACATCAAAGATCCCACAAGTTGTCTATAGACGGTAGCATATACTCCCTCTCTTGAAGAACTATGCCCCTTCCTCCAGTTTGTAGTTAGAGGTGTGTCCATAGGCTTGCAGTTCTCCATGTGAAATCTCTGAAGTATTTTAGAGGAATAATTCCCCTGACTCACTAATATCTCACCATCACCCTGCCATACTTCCAACCAAAGGAATTAATGCATCAAGCCCATGTCTTTCATATCGAATTATCTTGCAATATTTTCCTTGAAAGAGTGGATCAACTTCTCATCACCTGTAAGTATCAAGTCATCAACATACAATACCAAGATAAGCAACTTTCCATCTACCACAATGTGATAGAGATTGGCATCTGCTTCACTTTTAATGAAGCCCAATCCACTTAGATATGTGTCAATTAGATTGTACCATGCTCGGGGACCCTTCTTGAGACCATACAAGGCTCTCTGGAGTCTACACACATGTGTATCCCTATCATAATTCCCAAATCCCTCTGGATGCTCTGTGTAAATATCTTCGTCAACCACACTAGAAGGCGGTCTTCACATCCATCTAACGGATCTTCCACCCCATATGTGTATCTAATTCTAGAATGGTTATTATCGAGGAATATCTTGCCACTGGGGAAAATGTTTCCTCATATTGAACTCCCTCTACATGTGATAAGTATTTGGCCACAATTCTGGCCTTGTATTTCTCGATGCTACCATCAGTTGCATGCTTCACTTTGTAAATCCATCAGGAACAACCCACTAACTTGTTCTCTTATATCAACACCACCTCCCATACATTTTTCTTCATGATGGAGTCATACTCCTACACCATACACCATGGCATCAACCCACACTGGTTGATAAACTACTTCCTTAAATGAAGAAGGCTTTTACTTAATGAGTTATACCATGAATGTTAAAGTATGAAACTATGGTCAAATTACACTTTGGACAATTCATTTGATTGATATTATTATTTCATTGAATTCTTATTTTTGAGAGGACAAAAATCAACCTAAATATCACTCAAATCGGATAAGGAAAAGTGTACTTATGAAGGAAAGCCCACATATGCACATTTGGACAAGGTCTGGCCCAAATAAAATTGGACACCCATGGAAACCTATAAATACAAGTGACGTCAAGATCATTTGGACATTACCAAGTACCTTCTTATTCTCTTCTTCATTTATCATTTCACACAAGTCTTTGGCTAGAATAACAAAAGAAGTTCTCAAAGGTCAGAAATTACAGGGTCTGAGGTTCACATATGTTTTTGGGTTATATTCATTGGCTTTCCACATGGTAGATTCAGCCACAGTCACAGGAATCACAGGCTCAAGGGAGTGACTCAAAACCTTCAGTCGCATGCACTACTCCTCATTCATGCAACCAGGAAGTTTAATTGAGTTTTGACCATTGACCACAATTGACCACAGACATGAAAAGTTGTCTTTGATATATCTCGATGCTAGAATAATATTTATGAATGTGATTGGGTTATTGGATGATATTCTATTAATCTCATTGTACTCTCTACTAAACATTTTATGAAAATCTAATAGAAGAATATTTTCTCAAAGGGTTTTCCCCCTGGTGGGGTTTTTCCCTAGTCCTTGACCAAATCCGATGTCTCTTGTTAATGTGTTAATTGCCTCCTTCGTCATTGCATTTATTTTTCTATCTTCAATTATTGTTGATGAATGGAAAGACTAATTATATTTGGAAAGATTACTAATTGAAGTATTGAATTGGGCTAAAGTAATCGATACAACATAGAGAAATCTAAAAAATTAACATGGAATTAGAGAAAAGGTGAAGGACAAGCCCAAAATGAGACAAGCATTGAAGCAATAATCTTTGGAAAGTTGTGTTATCGCTCAGGTTGTTCCCCTTGACTCCTAAGGGAATATGGCCAAGGTAACCACTAACCAATCTTTTAGCTGCAAGTCCTAGCCTACCTGCAACCATAGAGGGCTCTCTCTTTGGGATTTAGCTTTGTTTAAGGGATGATTTTAGGCTAGATATGATGCACATGAGTTTTAATTTAGTTTGGTGGGATGGTTGATTTTAGACAGAATTGGGATGCAAGCGTATAACTATTTTTTTCCATTGGGCAATGGAGTCACTACAAGTGTAATTGTTGAAAGGGTTTTTTGGTGAAAAGGTAGTGCTACAAAGCAGGATAGGCAGGCTAGAAACAATTTTGAAATCTAGAGATGATGGAATGAAGTCAGGGAATGAAAGGCAATCAAGAATCTTTCATTATACTAGCAGAGGGAAAGTGTATAAATATTGTGTAGGAGCAATTAAGAATTCCTAAACAGTATTCAAAATGAAAGAACTAGTGTAAATATGAGCAATTAAGAATTCATATTCATGACTAATCCTGAGGAAAACATAATTAACAGCAGAGACTGAACATGGGGTGCATTCAAGAAAATCCTATGCTATTCTTCTTCTCTGTTATTAAGATCGTGAAACATATATGAAATTAACAAATATAGAGAACACAAAACACAGTTTAGTATAACTTATTGTTCCTTAGAATGACACAGGAATCCTGTAGCAAGTCCCAGAACATCCAATCCACCTTCAAATCATTCAAACATAGTGAACTTCAACCGCCATTTGTATTAGCACAATCTGATATGTTACATCGCAGTTCAGAAAGAAGAAATCATCAACCAACCAATCAACCAACCAACCCTTATTACATTGTTCGGGGCTGTATTTATAGGCAAAATATCTACAAAAATAGATCTGATAGAAGATCTGAGGAAATAACTGCAATTAACCTAACTTATCTTGCAAGTAATGTAAAAATATCTATCTAAGGCTGCGTTGGGGGCAGCTGCTTCAAAAAATGAGGCTATGTGGCGTCCTTTGGTAGCTCTGCTATTATGCGCTGGCCATTTATCATAACTGTGCATTGGTCTCTGCTCCACTACTCTTGAGTGGCTTTGATGGGCATTAACTGTGATCTGAGAGCCTTAAGTGGCTTCACTGCTTTCTTTGACTTTGATGGAGGTTTTTAATGTTCACCTGCTTTGATATTGTCAATCTGATATTCTTTGCCGCTTCACTGATACTTTTTTAATTGAATCTGGGCTTTATCTTTCCTCTGATACTCTTTAACACTTGAATCGGGACTCTCTTTCTTTGTTGATCCTCTTTAAACTGTTAAATCGCCCTTTTTATCTCTTTTCGGCAAACATAGCTGCTGCAAACCTTGTGCTGGACTGGGGCTTTCCATTTTGGCCCTTTTTTCTTAGCGATGCGTGATTAGCGCTAAGCGCTAATCGCGCATCAAAAACTGCCCCTGTTTTTCATTCCGGCTTCCTAAGCAGCGATTTTGCCTTTGTGCGTTTTTTTTCGGCGATGACGTCAGCATGACGTCAGTGGTGGTACGGCGGATGACGTCAACATGACATCAGCGGTGGTACGGCAGATGACGTCAGCAGGGTGACGTGGTAGGGTGACATGGTAGGGTGACATGGCGCAGGTACAACACAGTGGCAGGCGAGGTGTTGGCATCGTCACATGGTGACGTAGGCAAGTGGGGAGGGCGGTAAGCGATTTGCGTTGGACCGCTTTCGGTATGGGAGTGGTATGTGTCAAGGGCGGCCCAATGCAATAGGAGGCCGACAGCTGCCCCGGTGTACGACGGTGAAACCGTCGGCCATCGGGTGCTATCGTACCACTACAAAGGGGCGCCCAATATTCATTAGGACTGTCATATCTGGCAGGGCTGATCCTACAGTTGACGGGAGGGCAACATGATCAGGGTTTAGTGGAAAAGCGCGCCCAATAATGATTAATTATTTGTGACTTCGGGTGGTTAAAACATTAGGTTTACGGGTTAAATGTGCGCTCGGGGTCATGGTTATTCATTGATCAAATATCAATGAAATCCAAACGTTATGCATGCGCGGGGTGTGGTTAATGTGGTTATTTATTTAACCAGAAGTTAAATAAATCCCAAGGGTAATGGATGTGGAGGGGCTAACAATGGTCCCAAATGAACCTAATGTTTCCTGACTTTATTGATATAGCTATAGTTGCCATGGGGGGGAATATTTAGTGTTATTTAGGGTTTTTATATAGTTTCTTGCATAATAGGGGGAGGGGAAATGATTTAGGGAGCTAAATAATAGGGTTAGATGTTAATATGAGGTCTTTGGAATGCAAAGGAGGGGAAGCATGCTAAGTTTATAGAATGGAAACTTAAGCATAGGGAAATGAATGGATAGTGTAAAGATTAATTTTTACACAAGAAATGTGGCTTCTTTTCACTAAGTCAACTCAGATTTCAACTTGGTTTTTTAACAAGAATGGAGTGAAAATGGACTTTTTGGGCAGATCCCAAGGTCCTTGAGGGGATGTTAGTTAATGATTTATGAGGAAATAAGAAGAAAGGGGAGTTAGAGATGCCTTGCTTGATCTGATCAAAATGAAAAAGTGCCTCAAAATTGTGATCTGGATAAATATAACACTTGAAAGCATGAAATGGATCACATAGCTTGATTTCTGCAACCACAAAACTACTTACCCATCCTAGTTTACCTAGCATTTTTTCTTCTTTTTGTTTGGGTGCACTTGAACTAGCAAACCCAGCTTTTCAACTTTTTCTTTTTTACCATCCTCCTATCTACATCTATACTTATTTCATCCAGGGGCTCAGATTAGTCTATTGAGCACCCTTGCTTCTCTACCTATCTAAGAATCTTCCAAGATTAAGCTATTTGGACAAATAATGATTCTCTATATTCTACAACAGGAAATTGAAACCTAGGGAGACCAAGATTAAGTTGTTTGTACCTCCCTTTAACTGAAAATTCTTCAAAAATGGAATAACTCATCAAAATTGGAATACAAAAGAGGCACTTAGACTAGCACACTCTCATGGACACTTCTTTGGCCTTAGTAGCAAATATGGAACATTGCAGCCTGCAAAGTATGACATATTTGGTATGTAGAAATGTCAATCATGAAAGATGAATACCTGCTATGAGCAGGAGGCTAACAATGGCTCCACTTGGGGATGGCTTTTCCTTGTGAAAAGTCAAGAACAGCAGGTCAGAATGCCTTAATTTTTAGTTGTTGTTGTACTCTGAAAACTTCCCTTTGATGGCTGCTTTATTTATGAACATGACAGCAGACTTGAAGAGCTTAGGGCCTTCACTTCAGTCTTCAACTGCAGCAAGCTTGCTATCTAAATAGAAAATTGAAATCCTACCTACCTACTCTAATCAGCACTTACTTTGTTATTAGGTGAAATCAAATAGCCAGTGCAACCATTTAAGCATTATAACATCGGTGAGTTTTGTTATTTGTGCTTGCTGGTGGTAAAAATGGAGATCTTGCCATCAGATATATCTTTGTTAATTTTTGAGAAGATCAGAAAACTGTTGACCTTCTTTGCTGAAACAAGAAACTGTACAAAAGGGTCCCGCAACATATATATACAATTGCTGGGCTGATTTGAAGAACTGTACAAAAGTTTGGGATCACTATCATGCCTTGGAAACTGAATATCATCAACATTTTGATATTGAGGCACACAGCCTGCTAATGGAGAAGAGCACTTCTTTACTTCATCATACACCCTGTTGTTGGAAATAATACTGAGAGGGGGGGTGAATCAGAGTTATCACATCAATAAAACTTTTTTCATTTCCATATTCATATTCATATATGCTACTTCCACAACTTCTTATGATTCAGTTAGATGATCCTTAATGAGTGCATTAGAACATTATCAACCATATTAACAGTAAACAGATGCAGTAGGATAGAACAGATCATCACACATAAGTCACACACATGAACACCATGATATAAGGTGGAAACCCAATGTGGGTGAAAACCACCTGTTGCAAGTCATCTCAATCTTCTTCTTAATAAGAAAATCCTTTTACAATATTTCTATACTGGTGCAGTCTTATACCAGTATACAGGCTTCTACTTGCAGAGAGCTACAACCCCCATAGTTCTTGTACTAGCCGATCCATTTACTAGTACGCAGGCTGCTACCTGCTACAACGCTCCAAAGATTTCAACTGCTACTAGAAGGGAGCTACCACCCCCTTAGCTCTTGTACTAGCTAAGATACTAGTACGTAGGTTCTGGCCTACAATCTTCTCTTCTTCGGGTACCACGTTTCATTAATTTTCATACTGGATACACCTGAAGCACAACACATAATTTGAAGGGCCGCGTTTCATCCAATTTTTATATTGGACCCAATAACATCAAATAATCTTCAAGTACATATTAATCACCCAATCTCCTTTTAGAATCAATCAATCTTTTGAATCACCCAAACACCAAGACATATACAAGGATATGTGAGTTATCAACCAGATCAGATCACACATAAAGATAAATCATTAAGCACTTGATCCATTCAACCAAAATCATGTTATTATCAGAACTCACTATCAGTAACCAGACATCAATTATGCACCCAGAACCCTGCAAAATAGTCAAAGGTAGTTAAAGCATATTTCAAGCAGGGTCCACAACTTGACCGTTGGACATCCACGGGTATCGACACTTGCGCCTTCTGCTGCTCTGCGGGTATCCGCACCTGTGCCTTCTGCTGCTCTGCGAGTATCTGCACATGTGCCTTCTGCTGCGCTGTGTACCTCCGCACCTGCTCCTTCTACTGCTCTGCGGGTATCCGCACCTGTGCCTTCTGCTGCACTGCGTACCTCCGCACCTGCTCCTTCTACTGCACTGTGTACCTCCGCACCTGAGCTATGGATCGCCTACAGACCTCTGATTAGGGCCAAATTAACAGTCCTCCAATGTGCCATAGTCAGTCTGATCAATAGATCTAATCATGCGCCAATGAGATCACCACTTATCAACAGTTTACAGAAATCTCCTTGATTTAGGTCTAGCTATCACTCACCAACCGATCACAAGAATTTCAGATCTAGATCACCTTAAGATATTCAACCCAAATTCATTCTTCCAAATGATCTCCTTCCCCTTTTTTATAGTCAAGCCTTTCACAATACCATGGTCCAAAACCATAATAACACAATACCATGAACTCAATACTTGGGATCAATACTTTTAGATACAATACCACAGACCAAAACCATAGGATCAAACATGTCGGACTAGATACCATGGATCACCATAGGATTCCCACATGCGAGCACTTTTCTCTACATAAAAGTGCGTGCACTGGGGTCCGCACCTTCTGTTCAGACAACATGCGTACATGACCGCAACTTTCTGAATGGCGCACCTGCAGGTCCGCACCTTTTGAACTGTGTACCTGCGATCCTCTTATTTTCTTCCATTCTGAGAGGTTGATCATCAATCTTTGCTACTGGCATGTTGCACTAATATCTGTCCCCTGTATGAGTTGCCATCAAGGACAAAACTTGTCTCATAATGCCAACAATCTCCCCCTTTGGAATTGATGGCAAAGCTCACTTGTCAGAGTATCGTTTGATTCCTTTGCACTGTCATGTATTCTATCACATCTGATATCTCTTCTGATAGGACTAGATTCATCTGATTATATATATATATATATATAGGTGAGATGTTCTTCTATGAGTGGGTTGCCATCAAGTACAACACATGCATCATAATGCCAACAATCTCCCCCTTTGGACTTGATGGCAACAACAACACCAACTCACTCTCCCCCTTTGACATCAAGGGCAAAGGGCGGACCAATATATGCTCTTTCCTTGATATGCATTCCGCTGTCCATACTCCCCCTGATTACCTGCTGAAATCTATGAATGAGCTCCCCCTTTGTATATGCCATGGTGTACTACTCTATCCATGCTTCTTCTGAGAAAATATGCTGAAGTCTCTGCTTTGCTGAAGTGTGTTGTTCTTGCTCCCCCTGACTGTAAGCAAGGTCTGCAAAAAGATGTTCTACAAGAAGAACATGGCTCTATACATCATAAATGACCTTCCTATCACCAAAGACTCATACATACATCTATCTCCCATCACAAAGGTGATATACCAAAAGTTTACATAAGATAACATAAGAGAATAACATCATTCATCCTAGGCATAGTGGGGAAACCAACATAGGCTGTTACATGACCTTGATATGACTAAAATATTTCATCAAATGACTACAATAGATAGAGACACACTATTACATCATGAGTATTGATATGACCTTTACATTGAATGATATACATGAAATTTATAACAGAGACCAAACACCTAAATAAGATCATGATAAACATCAGCAACGAAACTGTATGATCTGCTCCATAGCATCTGTCACCAGCAACTTGTATTAGTGCATGAATCATCAAGGTATGTCCGTATCAACTCATCCTTTTGAATAGAATTATGTATATATATATATATATCAAAACACTATAGCCATCCAGATCTGCATGGACCAAGTATCATCAATTTGGAATATCTGCATCAATCAACATATAACCTATCATCATATAGGTAAGAACTCATCATCATCATATCCCCAACACTGCAACTTTGAATAATCATCCATGTATCCCGCCAACAATCCTCATCCATATATGTGCCTGCATCATAACTGTAATATATAATCTTTATGCATATGATGACAACAACATATGAGTGACTTATCATCAAGTAAAGAATATGAGAATTCTCCTTATCCTTATGAAAATCACCATGTAAGCACCATTAGAGAATCAACCACAAATCTGATCTAAATATCAACTATGTAACCCCAAGAATCATCTAAACAACTCATAACCATATCATATCCATATAAGCATCATCACCAAGGACTGTTAACCATAATGCCAACAATGCATTAAAAGCATATGCTCCCCCTAAACCTGTGCCATCTTGATTACTGAAAGATCTGATCAAGCATATCAGCAAGAAGTATCAAGACATCATCATTAGAAACAAAACACTTCTAATCCATCATTTCCACACATAATCAGCAAATCAAACAGTGCTAATAAATCAAATCATAACTGATCCTTTTCCTGAACCTGTCCCTACTGCCTTTCCTCAACCAATCATATACGCGACTATGCCGTAACCAACTCGTGTATATGTGTGACTTCTCTTTAAGAAACTTTCATATGAGATTTAGGACACTGAAGTTTTACACTTCCATCTCCCTTTGATTCTATTATGTCTGTATGTTGTGTTGTGCTGCCTCTTTCTGACTGTGCATCTTTCTTCTTCCACATCTTCAAGTGTGATGATGATGTTTTCTCCTTTTGGTATGGCACCCATACTTTGTTCTTGCATTTCTTAGCTCTATGTCCAAGCTTGTTACATGTGTAATATCTTACATGTCTCATATTTCTTCTATAGCAATCAACAGCTCTGTGACCAAACATATTGCAAGCAAAGCAATATCCATTAAAGTACCTTGAATGAGATGATTTTTCTGCATGATGGTCTTGAAACCTTCTTCTTCTACATCTGGCTGCAACATGCCCAATATTATGACATACATAACATTCAACATTATTCATAGGAGGAGTAAAAGATTTTCTTTGAGGAATTTCTTTCCTTGCTTGATGATGAGATTGACCTTTTATCTCCTTGTTGAGCATTTTACATTTTGCATTAAAGTTCTTTGTCTTACTTTGTGAACTAGATTCACCTTCAACAGATTCATGAAAACAAAGACCAGTTTTGATGGCAGGAGATCTTTGACTACTAAGAATATCATCCAAGATTTTAGTACTATCTTGAAATCGTAAGAGCTTATCCTTTTCTTCTAATTTATCTTTTAGAATATTTACCTCAACTTGATGTTGCTCTTCCTTTTCAAGATACTGCTTCTTCACGTTCTCTTCAGCATTTCTTTCTTCTTTCAACTGACGTCTTAGATTGAGAATTTCCTTTTCTTGTTCTTCATTCACATCTTGCAGCATTTGATGAACTCTGGAGGTACATTCCAGCTGTGCTTTTAAACTGATGACTTCGTTTTCCTGTTTTTCAATAGCTTGGAGTAGAT
>APFE030541234.1:34306-94792 GCA_000404065.3 Pinus taeda | reverse complement strand
ACTAGCTAAGATACTAGTACGTAGGTGCCGGCCTACAATCTTCTCTTCTTCGGGTACCACGTTTCATTAATTTTCATACTGGATACACCTGAAGCACAACACATAATTTGAAGGGCCACGTTTCATCCAATTTTTATACTAGACCCAATAACATCAAATAATCTTCAAGTACATATTAATCACCCAATCTCCTTTTAGAATCAATCAATCTTTTGAATCACCCAAACACCAAGACATATACAAGGATATGTGAGTTATCAACCAGATCAAATCACACATAAAGATAAATCATTAAGCACTTGATCCATTCAACCAAAATCATGCTATTATCAGAACTCACTATTAGTAACCAGACATCAATTATGCACCCAGAACCCTGCAAAATAGTCAAAGGTAGTTAAAGCATATTTCAAGCAGGGTCCGCAACTTCATCGTTGGACATCCGTGGGTATCTGCACCTATGCCTTTTGCTGCTCTGCGGGTATCTGCACCTGTGCCTTCTGCTACTCTGCGGGTATCCGCACCTGTGCCTTCTGTTGTGCTGCGGGTACCCGCACCTGTGCCTTCTGCTTCTCTGCGGGTATCCGCACCTGTGCCTTCTGTTGCACTGCGTACCTCGGCACCTACTCCTTCTACTGCACTGTGTACCTCCGCACCTGAGCTATGGATTGCCTGCGGACCTCTGATTAGGGCCAAATTAACAGTCCTCCAATGGGCCACAGTCAGTCCGATCAATAGATCTGATCATGCGACAATGAGATCGCCACTTATCAACAGTTTACAGAAATCTCCTTGATTTAGATCTAGCTATCACTCACCAACCGATCACAAGAATTTCAGATCTAGATCACCTTAAGATATTCAACCCAAAGTCATTCTTGCAAATGATCTCCTTCCCCTTTTTTATAGTCAAGCCTTTCGCAATACCATGGTCCAAAACCATAATAACACAATACCATGAACCCAATACTTTGGATCAATACTTTTAGATACAATACCACAGACCAAAACCATAGGATCAAACATGTCGGACTAGATACCATGGATCACCATAGGATTCCCACGTGCGAGTGATTTTCTCTACATAAAAGTGCGTGCACTGGGGTCTGCACCTTCTGTTCGGACAACCTGCGTACATGACCGCAACTTTCTGAACGGCGCACCTGCGGGTCCACACCTTTTGAACTGTGTACCTACGATCCTCTTATTTTCTTCCATTCTGAGAGGTTGATCATCAATCTTTGCTACTGGCCTGTTGCACTAAGATCTGTCACCTATATGAGTTTCCATCAAGGACAACACTTGTCTGATAATGCCAACAATCTCCCCCTTTGGACTTGATGGCAAAGCTCACTTGTCAGACTATCGTTTGATTCCTTTGCACTGTCATGTATTCTATCACATCTGATATCTCTTCTGATAGGACTAGATTCATCTGATTATATATATATATAGGTGAGATGTTCTTTTATGAGTGGGTTGCCATCAAGTACAACACATGCATCATAATGCCAACACCTGTCAGCACATGAATCATATAAAATATGAACTAATATTTGTAATTTATGACAAACAGGCTCATATGGCCCTTGACTGATCTACACAGGCTGCTCCTCTTCTCCTTCGAAAAACTCAGATGGCTGAAAACAAAGAGGCAAGGGATCCACTTGGATCACTTGGTCACAAACAGTTGCTTTTGAATCTTCCTCAATCTGATACTCGATGGCTCTTTGGGGCTGCAAAACTAGAGGCAATATATTTTGAACAACGATTTGGGCTTCCTCCAAATGATCAATATCAACACTTGCTGATACTTGCTTATTAACTTCCTGATAGTTCTCCTTAATAAATTGAAAAGAATCAACACAGAAAGGTAAAGTTCCTTCACTGAAATCAAAATTTTCTGCACTTTCCTCCTTTACTTCATAGCTAAGATAGGCACTTTGATCATTGATTTTAGGCTGATGATCCTGAACTGTGCTTTCTTCCAAAATAGGCTCTGACTCCTCTGCAAGGCTGATTTGGTCATTACGCTCATAATCATCATCATACTCATCGTATTTTGGCAAGCAGTTGAAAGAAGAGAAGCTGTTATATTCATATAGTATATCAGGAGACTACTCCTTCCCATCTGGGTGTATGAATATGTCATATATTTTGTGGCAGGTTTGTTCATGAATAACATTGCTTTCCTCTTGCACAACAGATGTGTTCTTGCGCTCTGAGCTTTCAAATTTCATTTTGATCATTTCCTCTGACTTTTGTAACAAACCATGAAGTTTTTCTTCTTGCTCTGCTTTGTGTCGTTCTTGTCTCATCTTCAGATTTGCGTCCACATCCACAGCTATGTCCTGCATCTGTTTCAAAGTGGATGCGCATCTTTCTCTCAAACGGAACTCGATTTCCGGATCAAAAGCTCTTGGATAATGCAATAGAGCTAAATCAGGGGGAGGTCTAATATTCAATGGCAAAGAATGATAAACTTGATTGAATCGATCAAAAAATTGTTGAACAGATTCATTTGGACGTCTTTCTAACTGATTATATTCTTCAATGAGCAAGAGGAAATTAAGTTTGATCATCCATCTATCAAGGAAGAGCTTGGAAAACTGTTGAAGATTAGAGATGCTAGCCTCAAGCAATGCTTTAAACCAAGTCCTAACTTCGCTTTGCAAAGAAAGGGTAAATAGCCTGACACTAACATCCTCATCCTTCACTTCAAATATATTAAGATAGTCTTCAAAGGCTTGGATATGCTTTTGCATAGTAATACCATTCTCTCTGTCAAATCTTGGGAGATACTCAGGATGATTTTGGGCAGAGGATTAAGCACGGGAGGCAAAACAAGAGGCTTATATCTGTCAGGAACCTTACGAGGCACGAGATTATGTACAGGGATTGGTTGAATGGGCTCGATATGAACAAGGATAGAATGATTGGCTTTGACATTTGTTTCCTCCTTGGCTGTATGATGATTTTCAGCAGCATTTAAAGGTTGTTGTTCTAATGTGAAAGGAGGCTTTTCAACAACATTTTCAAAAGGAAAATCATAAAAATCTAATTTAAAATCATTTTTAAAATACAATATACACAACAAAATTTTATGGAAGAGAAAGAACATGACCTCTTGGATAGTAATCCAGGTCAAAAGCCTGATCTGCTCGTATATTTCTTTTGGGTTCATTTCTCCAGTGGAGTCTTTATTTATGAGGATTATGTGGAGTCGCCAGGTGGATAACTAAATTAACTTTGAAGGGCCTGATCTCTGTCCACCACACAGATCAGAACTAAATATGCAATAAGAAACAAAACATTTTGAGATTTTTGAGATTTTTTGATTTTTTAGGATTTTTCAAAACAAGTTTAAGACTTATTTGAAAGGCAAACTGATGAAAAATGGGGATTTACAATGATGAACAGATGATTGTCCCTAGTGGATTCGCCATTATGTTATCGCTCAGGTTGTTCCCTTTGACTCCTAAGGGAATACGGCCGAGGTAACCACTAACCAATCTTTTAGCTGCAGGTCCTAGCCTACCTTCAACCAAAGAGGGCTCTCTCTTTGGATTTAGCCTTGTTTAAGGGATGATTTTAGGCTAGATATGTTGCACATGAGTTTTAATTATTGGTGGCATGGTTGATTTCAGACAGAACTAGGATGCAAGCGTATAACTATTTTTTTCCATTGGGCAATGGAGTCACTGCAAGTGTAATTGTTGAAAGGGTTTTTTGGTGAAAAGGTAGTGCTACAGAGCAGGATAGGTAGGCTAGAAACAATTTTGAAATCTAGAGATGATGGAATGAAGTCAGGGAATGAAAGGCAATCAATAATCTTTCATTATACTGGCAGAGGGAAAGTGTATAAATATTGTGTAGGAGCAATTAAGAATTCCTAAACACTATTCAAAATGAAAGAACTAGTGTAAATATGAGCAATTAAGAATTCATATTCATGACTAATCCTGAAGAAAACATAATTAACAGTAGAGACTGAACATGGGGTGCATTCAAGCAAATCCTATGCTATTCTTCTTCTCTGTTATTAAGATCATGAAACATATATGAAATTAACAAATATAGAGAACACAAAACACGGTTTAGTATAACTTATTTTTCCTTAGCATGACACAGGAATCCTGTAGCAAGTCCCAGAACATCCAATCCACCTTCAGATCATTCAAACACAGTGAACTTCAACCGCCATTTGTATTAGCACAGTCTGATATGTTACAACACAGTTCAGAAAGAAGAAATCATCAACCAACGAATCAACCAACCAACCCTTATTACATTGTTTGGGGCTGTATTTATAGGCAAAATATCTACAAAAATAGATCTGATAGAAGATGTGAGGAAATAACTGCAATTAACCTAACTTATCTTGCAAGTAATGTAAAAATATCTATCTAAGGCTGCGTTGGGGGCATCTGCTTCAAAAAATGAGGCTATGTGGCGTCCTTTGGTAGCTCTACTATTATACGCTGGCCATTTACCATAACTGCGGATTGGTCTCTACTCCACTGCTCTTGAGTGGCTTTGATGGGCATTAACTGTGATCTGAGAGCCTTAAGTGGCTTCACCGCTTTCTTTGACTTTGATGGAGTTTTTTAATGTTCACCTACTTTGATATTGTCGATCTGATATTCTTTGCCACTTCACTGATACCTTTTTAATTGAATCTGGGCTTTATCTTTCCTCTGATACTCTTTAACACTTGAAACGGGACTCTCTTTCTCTGTTGATCCTCTTTAAACTATTAAATCACCCTTTTTATCTCTTTTCGGCAAAAATAGCTGCTGCAAACCCTGCGTTGGACTGGGGCTTTCCATTATGGCATTTTTTCTTAGCAATGCGCGATTAGCGCTAAGCGGTAATCACGCATCAAAAATTGCCCCTATTTTTCATTCTAGGCTTCCTAAGCAGCGATTTCGCCTTTGCGCGTTTTTTTTCTGCGATGACGTCAGCGATGGTACGGAGGATGACATCAGCAGGGTGACGTGGCAGAGTGACGTGGCAGGGTGATGTGGATGATGACGCCAACAGGTGACATGGTGCAGGTACAGCACAGTGGCAGGCAAGGTGGTGGCATCATCACGTGGTGACGTAGGCAAGTGGGGAGGGCGGTACGTGGTTTGCGTCGGACCGCTTTTGGTACGGGAGTGGTATGTGTTAGGGGTGGCTCGATGCAATAGGAGGCCGACAGCTGTCCTGGTGTACGACGGTGAAACCGTCGACCATTGGGTACTATCGTACCGCTACGAAGGAGCGCCTGATATTCATTAGGGCCGTCGGATCTGGGAGGGTCGATCCTACGGTGGACGGGAGGGCAACATGATCGGGGTTTAGTGGAAAAGCGCGCCCAATAATGGTTAATTATTTGTAGCTTCGAGTGGTTAAACATTAGGTTTACGGGTTAAATGTGCGCTCGGGGTCATGGTTATTCATTGATCAAATATCAATGAAATCCAAACGTTATGCATGCGCGGGGTGTGGTTAATGTGGTTATTTATTTAACCAGAAGTTAAATAAATCCCAAGGGTAATGGACGCGGAGCGGCTAACAATGGTCCCAAATGAACCTAATGTTTCCCGACTTTATTGATATAGCTATAGTTGCCATGGGGGGGAATATTTACTGTTATTTGGGGTTTTTATATAGTTTCTTGCAGAATAGGGGGAGGGGAAATTATTTAGGGAGCTAAATAATAGGGTTAGATGTTAATATGAGGTCTTTGGAATGCAGAGGGGAAGCATGCTAAGTTTATAGAATGGAAACTTAAGCATAGGGAAATGAATGGATAGTGTAAAGATTAATTTTTACACAAGAAATGTGGCTTCTTTTCACTAAGTCAACTCAGATGTCAACTTGGTTTTATAACAAGAATGGAGTGAAAATGGACATTTTGGGCAGATCCCAAGGTCCTTGAGGGGATGTTAGTGAATGATTTCTGAGGAAATAAGAAGAAAGGGGAGTTAGAGATGCCTTGCTTGATCTGATCAAAATGAAGAAGTGCCTCAAAACTGTGATCTGGATAAATATAACACTTGAAAGCATGAAATGGATCACATAGCTTGATTTCTGCAACCACAAAACTACTTACCCAGCCTACTTTACCTAGCATTTTTTCTTCCTTTGGTTTGGGTGCACTTGAACTAGCAAACCCAGCTTTTCAACTTTTTCTTTTTTACTGTCCTCCTATCTACATCTATACTTATTTCATCCAGGGGCTCAGATTAGTCTATTGAGCACCCTTGCTTCTCTACCTATCTAAGAATCTGCCAAGATTAAGCTATTTGGACATATAATGATTCTCTATATTCTACAACGGGAAATTGAAACCTAGGGAGACCAAGATTAAGCTGTTTGTACCTCCCTTTAACTGAAAATTCTTCAAAAATGGAATAACTCATCAAAATTGGAATACAGCGGAGGCACTTAGACTAGCACACTTTCATGGACACTTCTTTGGCCTCAGCAGCAAATATGGAACATTGCAGCCTGCAAAGTATGACATATTTGGTATGTAGAAATGTCGATCATGAAAGATGAATACCTGTTATGAGCAGGAGGCTAACAAGTTGAAGGATATAATCTTGCCAAGTCAAGATTTCTTCCTTCTTTAAGGAAAATGAAAAGTTGGGTGACTCATATAATTTTTCTACATGGAAATTCAAGTTAGAGATCATAGTTGATAACAATGTTGTTCTAGATTACATTCAAGTAAAAGTACCTAAGCCTCCAGAGAATGCTTCTGCTGTTGTCAAGAACAAGCACAAGAAATTTGAGTTAAAAGCAAAGAAAATTATAGTTGATGGTTTACAAGATAATCTACTTGCATATTTTGGAAATTTGAAGAGGTCTAAAGATATGTATGATAAGATAGCTGGCATTTATGAAATCAACAATTTGAATGAAATCATATCCTTGAAATATCAACTCAAAGACATGAAAATGAAAAAGGGAGAGTATGTGCAATCCTAAATTATGAGGATATCTTTCCTTAGATATCAATTGCAAAGAGTTGGGGAAATTGTGTTTGACAGGGAATTAGTGATCATAACTCTAAGAGGTCTCCCTCGTGTTTGGGAGACATTCATCACTACCATAAGAAACAACAATTTCATCCTTTCATTTGATGAAATTATTGGAAATATTACTCAAGAATAATCAAGGATAATATCAAGAGGAAGGATTCAAAAGCATGAAGAAAGAGAACTCATTGCATTCATCACAAAAAAGAAGGTCCATCAAGAAATCCTCCACCTTGAGATACAAAAACAAGGAATGATAGAACATCATCTCACATTGAATGCTACAATTGCCACAAGAAGGGTCATTATGCTGGAGATTTCCCCAGAAGAACAATGGTCCATGATACAATACTAGAAGGAACAACAGGTTTGATGATTGAAGAAGAAGAGAAGACTGAAGGAATGATCGCAATGGAAGAGATGAAAAATAAGAAGAGATGCTCCAATTAACCATGAAGAATATCATATTCCTCAAAATAAGTCAAGATATTCCAGGTATGAAAGCAATGTTGGAAAACACTGTAAATATATTCTTATTTCTGCTCTTACTAGTTCCTCTCCTCTAGATTTGGGGGATAGTTGGTTGGTTGATAGCGGGGCCACTCATCACTTCTCTGGTTATAAGTAATTTCTCTCTAACTTGGTGGAAAGGGAGTCAAATTTGAAAATCATTCTTGGAGACAGCTCCACTCACCCCTGTTAAAGGTTTTGGGTCCATAAAATTTCATTTGAATTCAGGAGAATCTTTTTTGACCACGATGTGATGTATGTGCCAAGGTCAAAGAAGAATTTGGTATCAATATCTGCTTTAGAAGACAAGGATATGAGGGTTTCCTTCATCGGTGGAAAGGTTCTTACTTGGCCTATTGGATCACCTATGAGAGATGCATTCACATTAGGATCAAGATATGAAGGACTCTAAAGGATTACTGGAAGACCATTTCTAGCATGTGTCCATGATACTAATCATCTGAGGGAGATATGGAACTAAATATTGGCCCATCTACATTATTATGATCTTCCGAAATTAGAGAAATTGGTCTCAAGGATTACCAAGGTTCACACCCAACATGATGGAGTATGTATAGGACATGCCAGTGGGAAGAAGAAAAGGGGACCATTCCCTTCCAGTGAGAAAAATACAAATGACATCCTCCATCTCATTCATTTCGACTTGGGTGTCTAATTATTGTACACTCTCTTGGTGGCCATCTCTATTATATCACCTTCATTGATGAATTTTCAAGAAAGACATGGATATATTGTTTGAAGCACAAGGATGAAGCCTTTGAAATGTTTAAGGATTTCAAAGCTTTGATCGAAAATCATACAGGGAAGAAAATCAAGATATTCAGGTCTAACAATGGTGGAGGGTACACTTTGAATTAATTCATTGATTTTTGAAAGAAGGAAGATATCAAGAAGGAAATGATTGTGCCTTATACTCCCAAATAAAATGGAGTATATGAAAGGAAGAACAGATCTATTATAGAAGTCATGTATGCCATGCTCCATGATCAAAAGTTTTCAAAGTTCATTTGGGGAGAAGCAACAAATGTCATCGTATATGTTCAAAACAGGATTCCTCATCAAGCATTGGACAAAAATGCCCCCAAAGAAGTTTTCACAAGTATCAAGCCTGATGTTATCCATCTCCATATCTTTGGTTGCCCCATATACTTTCTTGTGTTGAAGGACAAAAGAAACAAGTTGGAAGCCACAAGAAGAAAAATGTATGTTTGTTCGATATCATGAAAATTCTAAGGCATTTAGAATATATATTCCTAGTCAAAGGAAGGTTGAGATTAGCAAGGATGTAACATTTGATGAATATGTTTCACTTGGAAAAGTAAGGGACCTTCTTCTGCCTCCTCCTCTTGAGAAGAATGATGATATGGATATTTTGGATGGTCCTTCTATGCCCGAATCTGAGACAAATATTATTGATGATCCCATGGAGCCCACAAATCCCTTATATCCTCCTCCATGTGATCCTCCCACCAAAAAGAGGCCACTTTGGCTTCAAGACACATTACAGGATTATGAGAGATAAGCTATTGTTTGAAGATCATTTAGAGAAAGGAAGAAGCCATGCGGGTATCAGGGATATGTTGCAGCCATGATCACTATGATTCAAGTTGAACCTCCCACATTCAAAGAAACTGTAAAATAAAAAGTTTGGATAGATTCTACGGACAAATAATATGAATCTATTATGAAGAATGATGTATGGGATGTTGTGCTGAGATCGAATGGGAAATCTATGGTGATCCGGATTTAAACAGGAACGCAATACATTACAGAGATAACCATAAGATAGGTATGCAGCGGAAATAATACTTCATTTCATTACTGTAAAAATAATGAATATGCTTACAAACAGAAATGGAAATAGACTAGCTAGGGCAATGGTAGCTTATCTCTAAGAAGAGATGTGGCAGCTACATGACTCTGAACTATCTTACAATGAGGTTCAAGGGCCTTTTTATTATTGAACAATAATAGAAAACCCTAAACAACCAAAACCCTAACCCGAGGAGATGTAACACCAAGAGTTTGTGGGCCCCGTTGGGGTGAGTTGGATAGCCAACTTCCTAGGGTTGTGAATTGGTCATATTATCTCTGTTTGACGTGCATGATAGCCCATTGGAAATATCTCTCCGAGGACTACAACGGAAAAGATGATTTTAGACAGAAAATCGTTGGCCCATAGATTTCCCAAAAAAACGTCATTTAGGGCCTCAAAACGGCTCTGGAAGTTTAGGACCAGTTTAGGACCCGAAAAACTACTAAAAATAGTAAATTGTGCTATAATTAAGGAAACTGAAAAACTGAAAGAAGAACTGGTGGGGATCTAAGTAGAATTAGCAGGTGGCCACCAATATCCACCTGGATCATTCCTCCCCCCTTAGGAAGCAATGGTCCCCATTGCGTTGAGTTCCTCCATGAGATGAGGGAACTTCTGCTGAACTTGGTCCCTGGTGAACCACTTGCCCTGGTGAAGGAGTTGGCCTGCTTTGAAAACTCGATACAGTTGGATATTCTGTTGGTGAGTGTGCTTGATCTGTGTGTCCATGATCCAATCAGTTGTAGCTTGTTCCATGCAATATAGATTTAACTCTGTGGGTGTGAGTTGTTTTTCAATGTCAGATGTGTCTAGTAATGGTGGAAAGTATGGCTGAAGGCAGTCCACATTGAACACTAGGTGCAGGCCAAGGAATGGGGGAATGTTGAGCTCAAATGCATTGTCTCCCACAGCCTTGATAATGGTGTAAGGACCATATTGGAGTGGTCTAAGTTTCTGATAAGCTCCAGTAAGGTGTTCCTTTTGCAAATGCAACCAGACTTTTTCGCCCACCTGAAACTTGTGTGGCACCTGATGTTTAATCATGTCGCTACTTGTACTTGGCATTTGATTTCTCCATAATGTCATGGACCTACTGGCGAATATGTTGGATGTGCTCAATGAAGTTGTTTTCCTTCTCTGTTTCAGACTGGACATGAGCAGAATCTGTGTGAGTAGCTGCAAATGGCATGGCCACATCGATGGGACATAGTGGCTGGAATCCCAATCAACCTGAAAAGGGTTGTGGCCAGTCGAGTTGTGGAGAGCCTAATTGTAGTTGTGCTGAACATAAGGGAGGCTCTCATCCCATGTGCATGGATGCTTTGAGTTGTACATGCGCAGAATGTGTACGATCATCTTGTTGACAACCTCTGTCTGGCCATCAGTTTGAGGATGGAAGGTTGTGGACTTAGTGAGTTTGGTATCCAGCATTGACTAGAGACTAGACCAAAATGTACTAAGGAACCTGTTGTCCCGATCTGAAATGATATACTGTGGGATCCCAAAGTGTACCCACACTCGTTCAAAGAAGAGTTTAGCAGTGGCTTCAACTATGATATTCTTCTTGCAGGTCGCCATAATGGCCATCTTTGAGAACCTGTCGATGACCACAAAAACACAGTCATTTCCATGCTTAGTGGAAGGAAGGCCTAACATGCAATCCATGGAGATGGATTCCCAAGGTCGACTAGGGGTAGGTAGCGGGGTATAGAGGCCTTGCTTCTTGATGGTCATTTTGGCAATGGCACAAGCAGTGCATGATCTGATGTACTTCCCGACATCATGTCGAAAATTCGGCCAATAGAAATACTTTTGTAATACTGCCACCGTTTTCTCAACCCCGAAATGCCCAGCAGCTCGACTGTAGTGTGCTTCCCAAATCATCTTGGCACGCTGGCTTGACGGAACACAAAAGTGACCCAGGTGGCATAACAGAGTATCCTGGAGGTGAAAATCTGGAACATGCTGACCCTCCAAGAGTGTCTGGTATGTGTGGCCGAATTCTGGGTCACTTTTGTAGAGAAGTGGCCAATCAGAAGTCTCGTGCCCACAAGAGTTGAGCACGGTGGTTGACGCCATGGTTGGTGGTCGACTGAGACAATCTGCAACATTATTGGTGCTGCCCTTCTTATACTTGATATTAAAATGGAACTATTACAGGTATGTGGACCACTTCTGATGGCGATCATTCTACAATATCCCTTGGGTCTGTATGAACTGCAAGGGTCGGTGGTCTGCCTAGATGACCGTTTCCTTCCCCAAAATGTAATGCTTCCATTGTCGACATGCATGCACAATGGAATACATCTCTTTGTCATAAGTGGGATACTTTCGGACTGTGTCTGAAAGTGTCTCACTATGATATGCCACTGGATGCTCATGTTGAGTGAGAACTACCCTAATAGCATACTCAGAGGCATCTGTCTCGACCTTAAATGGTTGTTGCAAGTCTGGCAATGCGAGCACGGGTGTCGTGCAAAGGCAATATTTCAACTCTGTGAACGCCTTCTGTTGAGATTCAGACCAAAAGAATTTTGCTTTCGCTCTTCCCTTGGTGACTTGACTCAAGGGCCAACTGATATGAGAAAATCCCAACACGAACCTGCGGTAGAAGTTTGCAAGGCCTAGAAAGCTGCAAAGCTCTGTTAGAGTGGTTAGAGCTGGCCAATCCCGAATGACTTGGATCTTGGCTGGATCCACATGCACCCCCCGTTCATCAATAATGTATCCCAAACACTGAACCTGGGTCATGCCAAAAGTGCATTTCTCCAAATTGGCACATAACTTGTGTTGCCGCAGTGTTTGGAGAACCTGGCGAATGTGGTGGAGGTGCTCTTCCCAACTCTGGCTGAAGATTAGGATGTCATCCAAGTATACCACTACAAATGAGTTGGTGAATGGCCGCAAGATGTCATCCATTAACCTCATGAAGGTTGCAGGAGCATTCGTCAACCCAAAAGGCATAACCAACCATTCAAAAGGGCCATCCTTGGCTTTGAAGGGAGTCTTCCACACATCAGAGGGTTCGATTGGTACCTGGTGATATCCTGACTTCAAATCAATCTTGCTGAAATATTTTGCCCCCTTCAGTTGGTCCAGGAGGTCATCAATCAGTGGGATTGGGTACCTATTACAGACAGTGATCTTGTTCAGCACCCGATAGTCAATACAATCTCCAAGTCCCATCCTTCTTTTGTACTAACACAATCAGGCTCCCACAGGGTGATGAACTCGGATGAATGTGACCTTTCTACATCAAATTCTGAATCTACCTCTTGATTCCATCGTTCTCCAGAATGGAGCGCCAATATATTGGTCCATTGGGCAGCGACGCACCTGGGGTCAGATCGATGGGGTGCTTGACCTGACAGTGCAGAGGAACCCTTGCAGGGGAGGTGAAGATGTCCTCGTACTCCTCCATGACCTTGTCCATCTGTAGTTGTCGTGCGGAGGGGCCCTATCAGGAGGTCATGCCCATCGTCTTCTTCTTTCCTTGAGAGCGTATCATCAGGAAAACAAATTTCTCGGTTTTGGAAATGAGCTTACTGCATTGTTTTGCAGTAACCAAAGAGATGGCGGTAGGTGGTGCTACCTCCAGTATCCTGTACAACTTATTTCCCAAAGTAACAATAACAACACGGGGCCTTGATTCATACACAACATGTTGCTTCCACAAGTATGGATGTCCTAATAATACATCACAAACTTCAAGGGGTGCAATGTCACACAATACCTCATCCATGAAGGGCTTGATGTTGTACGGAAGATGACACTGTCGGCTCACGTGAAGATCCCGTCCTTGGTGAAGCCACCCGATGGTGTACGATTGTGGATATGCTGTGGTCGGTAAGCCCAGTCGCTTCACGGTCTCTGTTGAAATGAGGTTCTTTTGGCTCCCGCTGTCAACAATGAACTATAACAAGGAGCCCTTTACCCACATCTGGGAGTGGAAGAGACGCTCCTCCTCCTCTAGATCTTCGGGTTCCTCCTTCTGGATCTTCCTAGTGGCAACAGTGGCGTTGGGCTCTGCATCGATAATCTGCTTCCCTTTGTCATTCCCCTTGTTGGGTTCTAACTCAGAGTTGGAACATGCATCTGATTCTGGAACCTTTAGCTCGACCACTAGTGACTGCTTGGCCCGACACTCACTTGTGTTGTGAGAGGAGCTCTTATGGAAATCACACCACTTCCCCGTGTCCTTTTTCGGCGTCACAATGTTGTTTTTTACTTGCAGCTTTGGTGGGTTGTCTTGGGCCGCCCCGCCTTGGCTTTGTCCTTTGTTCTGCAGTTTGGGGGCACCTTTCCCTTGCTTCAAATTCGCAGATCCAAAGTATCGCTTCTTCTGTTTAAACTTTTGCTCGACCTTGACAACATATCGATACACTGCGCTGAGTGAGGGGATGTTCAGGAATTATATTTCTTCCTGGATGTACTTGTGTAGGCATCTGCGGTATTTGAGTACCAAATGCTGCTTTGAATCCTTGATACCCAGCTTTGTGCGAAGGGTATGGAAAATATTGGTAAACTCTGGCACGTCTTGGTCCCTCCCTTGCCGCAGTGTGGTCCACTTTATGTACTGATCCTCATAGCTTCCGACAGGGTAGTACTGCTCCTTGATGGCATCCCGGAACGAATCCCAGGTGGGTGTAGCTGAAAATAGTGAGCCTGCACTTCCATCCCTCTGCTCGCAGTAGGTTTCCCACTAGTCCTTGACATGGGGGGCTGCTTTGAGAAGAGCGAAAATAATCTTTTCTCGCTTGGAAAAATCATGAACAGAAAATAACCCTCTAGCAGATTTAACCATTTATCAACGACAACTGCGTCTATCTGACCCTTGAATATGGGGATTTCAAGATTAACTTGTACCTTAAATGGTGTGGCGTTTCCAAAGTAGCTGCTGGAAGCCGATGCGTCGCCCCTGGGTAGCCGCTGAAGGATCTGGGCAAAGTTGTCCATCATCGCGTTCCTTTGTCACTTGAGGGCTTCTTCGAGCAAGATTTTGATAGGATCTCCTACCCCCTCGTATTTCTTTTCATCTACCATGGGAGGCCGTCAGGATTTGCGAGGCTGGTCTTGTAAGGGTTTGACCAGTTCAAGTCCTAACTCCTTATATCCCGACCTTGTTGGGGACATGCAAAGAAAAACAGAGAAAAAGCAAACCGCTTTGATACCACTGATTCAGATTTAAACATGAATGCAACAAATTACAAAGATAACCATAAACACAAAGATGCACTGGAAATAATACTTCATTTCATTAATGTAAAATACGGAATATGCTTACAAACAACAATGGAAATAGACTAGCTAGGGCGATGGTAGCTTATCTCTGAGAAGAGATGTGGTGGCTACATGCCTCTGAACTGTGTTACAATGAGGCTCGAAAGCCTATTTATTGTTTAGAAACAATGGAAAACCCTCAACATCCGAAAACCTAACCCTAGAAGATGAAACACCAAATTGTGGAACCCGTTTGGGTAAATTGGTACATCAACTTCCCAGGGTCGTAACTTTGGCATATGATCTTCGTTTGACGCGTACAATATCTTGTTAGAAAGATCTATCCGAGAACTACAACTTTGGGAAGAGTAACATTGATCCATGGACCCATGTTGCTCCCAGTTTTCCCAAAAAACGTCGTTCAAGACTTGAAAAACTGCTAAAAATAGTAAATTGTGCTACAATTAAGGAAATTGAAAAGATGAAAGAAACAATGGTGGGGGTCCAGGTGGACTTGGCAGGTGGCCACCAATATCCACCTGGATCAGTAGAACCTAATGCCAATGTTGCCACCTCCAAGGTCAATAATATTGAGCCCGAAGACCCAAAGGAGGGTGAGCGTCTCTTCCACTCATAGATGTGGGTGAAGGGTTCATTGTTGCAGTTCATTGTCGATAGTGGAAGTTAAAAGAACCTCATCTCAGTTGAGGTTATGAAGCCGCTAGGTCTACCGACAGAAACACACCTGTAGTTGTAAACCATTGGATGACTCCGCCAAGGGTGAGATCTCCATGTCAGTCAGTAGTGTTGCCTGCCCTAAAACATCAAGTCGTTAATAGATGAGGTATTGTGTGATGTTTCTCCCATTGAAGTTTGTGATGTATTATTTTTCCAACCATACTAGTGGAAGCGTCATGTTGAGTATGAGTCCAGACCTCACACTATTATTATTACTTTGGGCAGTAAGCTATATAAGATACCAGAGGTAGCCTCACCTACCGCCATTTCTTTGATCTCTGCTAAGCAATGCAATAAGATCATCTCCTAGATTGAGAAATTTGTTTTCTTTCTGATTCACTCTCAAAGTAAGGGGAAGATAGTGGTCACATCCATGGCCCCCAAGAAGGGTTACTCTACACACTAGAAGCAAGTGGATAAGGTAGTGGAAGAATACAAGTACATCTTCTCCCCAACCATAGGGGTACCTTTGCACTGTCAGGTCAAACATTCGATTGATATAACTCTTGGAACACCTCTACCCAATGGGCTGATATATCATCGCTCTCTTCTAAAAAACGTAGAAATCAAGCAACAGATCCAAGAGTTGCTACAAAAGGGCATATTTGACCAAGTTCCTCACCTTGTGGGAGCCCAATTGTACTTGTACTGAAGAAGGATGGGACCTGAAGACTCTGCATTTATTATTGGGCACTGAATAAAATCACTGAAAGGAACATGTATCCAATCCCACAGATTTATGACCTTCTTTACCAGCTCAAGGGGGCCAATTACTTCAACAATATTGATTTGAAGTCTGGCTATCATCAGGTTCCAATATAACCCACATATGTATGGAAGACCACCTTCAAATCCAAGGAGGGCCTTTTTGAGTGGTTGGTGATGCCCTTTGGGTTGAAAAATGCCCTTGTAAATTTTATGAAGTTGATGGATGACATCTTGTGACCCTTCGCTAAATCATTCATGGTTGTATATCTAGACAACATCCTCATCTTTAGAAAGAGTTGGGAAGAGTACTTGCAACATATTCGATAGGTCCTTCAAACCCTGCGACAACACAAACTATGTGCCAGCTTGCAGAAATGCACCTTTGGCATGAACCAAGTCCATGGGTTATATCATTGATGAGAAAGGTGTGCATGTGGATCCTACTAAGATCCAAGTTATTCGAGATTGGTCAACCCCAACCACTCTAACAAAGCTTCATAACTTTTTGGGCCTTGCCAATTTCTATCGAATGTTCATGTTGGGATTCTCTCATATCACTTGGACTTTGAGTCAAGTTACTATGGGCAGAGCGAAAGCAAAGTTTATTTGGTCCGAGTTCCAATATAAGGCATTCGTTGAGTTGAAGCATTGCCTTTGCTTCACACTAGTACTCACATTACCAGACCTACAACAACCATTTGAAATTGAGACAAATGCCTCCAACTACGCCATTGGTGCAATTCTCACCCAACAAGGGAATCCGATGGCCTATCACAGTGAGACACTCTCTGATACAATTTGGAAAAGCCCCATCTACGATAAAGAGATGTATTTCATCCTACAAGCTTACCGACAGTGGAAACATTACATTCTGGGGAAGGAGACGATCATCCATCACCAAGCTTTTCAGTTTATACAAACACAAGGGAAGTTGCAAAATGACCGCCATCAGAAATGGTCCACATACCTGCAACAATTTCATCCGAACATTAAGTAGAAAGGGAAGCACCAAGAATGTTGCAGGTTGCCTCAACCGACCACTGGTTGTAGCGTTGACCACTGTTCTCAACTCTTGTGCGCACAAGACCATAGGATGGTCACAACTTTAAAAAATGATCCAAAATTCGCCACCACATACCAGATGTTGATGGAAGGCAAGAAAGTTCCAGACTTCCACCTCCAAGATGCACTGTTATGCCACCTGGGACACCTTTTTGTTCCTTCAAGTGAGTGAACCAAGATGATTTTGGAGTTCCACTATAGTCGGGTTGCAAGATACTTTGGCATAAAGAAGATAATGAAAGTACTACAAAAGTATTTTTATTGGCCAAATCTTCAACATATGTTGGAAAATATATCAGATCCTACACTTCTTGTGCCATCGCCAAGCCAACCATTAAGAAGCAAGGCCTATATACTCCTCTACCTACTCTTATTCGTCCCTGGGAATCCATCTCCATGGACTATATGTTTGGCCTTCCTTCTACCAAGCATGGAAACAATTGTGTATTTGTGGTCATCAACTTATTTTCTAAGATGGACATATTTATTGCATGCAAGAAGAGTATCACAACAAAAACTACTGCCAAACTCTTCTTTGAATGAGTGTGGGTACATTTCGGGATCCCACATACCATTATATCATATCGGGATAGCAGGTTCCTAAGCGTATTCTAGTTGAGCCTTTAGTTATTATTGGACACCAAGCTCACCAAGTCAATTGCATTCCATCCCCAGACTGATGGCCAAACAAAGGTCGTCAACCAAATGATAGTGCACATACTATGCATGTACAATTCTAAGCATTTGTGAACATGGGATGAGAGTCTTCCCTATGTGCAACACAATTATAATAGAGCTATCCATAGCTCCATTGGTCACAACCCCTTTCAAGTGGGTTTGGGATTTCAATCATTATGTCCCATTGATGTTGCACTACGTCTTGCAACTACACATAAAGAATTTCCACATGTTCAATTTGAAGCTCATAAAGTCACCGAGTTTATTGAATGCATTCACCAAATCCACCAGAAGGTTCACAACATCTTGGATAAAGCCAATGCTAAGTACAAACAATGACATGATCAACATTGGATGCCACATAAGTTCAAGGTGGGCTACAAAGTTTGGTCGCATTTGCAGAAAAAACGCCTTGCTGGAGCCCATCAGAAACTTTGACCTCTCTGATTCAGGCCTTACACCATCACCAAGGATGTGGGAAACAATGATTTCAAGCTAAGTGTCCACCCATTCCTTAGATTGCACCCAATATTCAATGTGGACCACCTTCGACCATACTTTCCACCATTGTTGGACACATTGGACATTGTTGAGCAGCTGACACCAGCATAGCTCAACCCATATTGCATGCAAAAAGGCACAACTGATCATATCATGGACACACAGATCAAGAACACTTGCCAATAAAGGATCCAATTGTATAAGGTTGTCAAAGATGACCAACTCTTGTACCAAGGCAAGTGGCTCACGAGGGACCAAGTTCAGCAGAAGCTTCCCCATCTCATGGAGGCACTCAATGCAACGAGGACCACTGCTTCTTAAGGAGGAATGATTGATTTAGGTAGATATTGATGTCCACTCGCCTATTTCACTTGGACCCCCAACACTATTTCCTTTTAGTGTCTTTAATTCTAGCACAACTTTCTATTTTTGGAAGTTTTTCGGGTCTTGAACTTCTGGAGCCATTTTGAGGCCCTAAACGACGATTTTTTGGAAAACGTACCAAGCCCTTAACCCACAAGTAGGGGCTTTCTGCAATATATGTTCTCCTTACATAGATCTTTCTAACGAGGTATCGTGTGCGCCAAATGAAGATCAAATGCCCAAATTACAACCCCGGGAAGTTGGCATTCCAACTAATCCCAACATGGCCTACAAACTTTTGATGCTTCATCTCCTAGGGTTAGGTTCTCTGATGTTTAGGGTTTTCCATTTTTTCTCAATAATAAAAAGGCCTCCAAGCCTCATTGTAACACAATTCAAAGGGCATGTAGCCATGACATCTCTTCTCAAAGATAAGTTACCATCACTAGGGCTAGTTTGTTTTTCTTATGTATATAAACAATTTTCATCAGTTGATATTTATTAATTGAAGTTTTGTTTTGTCGTATCTCTATGTTTTAGTATGAATTTGTATTTCATTTTTTTTCCTTCATAAATCCATATCAAATGTTGAGGTAATGCATGCTTTATGGCTCATGGGATATGATAGATTATAGGGGCTTTCCCATTTTTCCCTTAAGTATATGTTGGGCGCAACCTAACTTGGCCTAGATTTTGGTGAAGACTCCGCATTTTCTGGAGCGGAGTGCGAAATGGACCACACAGTGGAGCAGCAGAGCATTAAGCGGACCACACAATAGATGTACCACGTGGTGTGGGGGCTTTGAGGGGGGTCGAAGCCCCTCCTTTTTGTAAAAAACAAGTAATATTGTAAAAGATGAGTGGTTTTCGAACTATAGTAACCTGTACTAGGGGAATCCATAGTATATGGACCATGGTATTTCGATGATATATCCCGATGATATCTCCCTCGATGTAATAGTATATAGGGATCAATAATAAAGAAGAGAATAAGCTTAGAATCACATCTTGAATTGAATGCTCATACCTTTGTGATCTTTGGTTTGGGCAAGAAGGCGAGGCTTTGCAGTTGAGTGTGCAGAGGCTTGAGTCCACGGTTGAGTGGTGCAGACAACTTGCAACTGAGTATGCATAGCAAGAACTGTTTGTTGTACACATTTATTATTATAAGCAACTGTTCTTGTGGACATAGCCCCACATTGGGGTGAACCACGGTAAAATTTGTGTCTTCATATGTATATTTTCTTATTATCTGTTGTAGCGTAGTAGTTTATTACAGTTGCATGTTATTACAACACAATGATGACTTATGGTTTTATATGACATGTTTATGTGATTAAATGAATGCGGCGAAGTAATCTATGTATGTTAAAGATAAAATAACATAAATATACCACATCGCATCATCCCTTAAGGCTGCAGAAACTTGGTTCTGCATCCTCCCATATTCACTTCGGGTGAGGCTGCGATTTGCTTGCAGGTCGTTGTCGAAAGGGCCAATGATTAAGTGTTTTATTGGTGCGTAGTATAGATTGAACCTGGGTCAGCCCAATCATAACCAACAATATCTTAGTGGCAAACCTATGCTCTAATTTGCATACTTATTAAAAAAAGAGTTTGTATGCCTCAATACATGATAGGGTTGATATTGTGTGGAGCTTTCAACCAAACTTTGTGCTCTAATAATAAGTTGATTTGACAAAGGCTCAAGAGGGGTTGCAAAAGAGAGCATATATCAAGTTATCATCACTGAATCTCTAATCTATGAAAAAATCCTCATTGCTTTGCTAGCATTAGCCCTTAGAGCAATGTTAAAGCCTTTACTTGATTATAGGTTGTTTCTCGTAACTACCAAATGAAAGTGGTTCCTTGTTTTCTTTTAGGCCTAAGAATGAACCCCTTACACACATGCTCATTAATGATCATCAATATGTATTAAAATGATAAATGGATATATATTGTTATTTTTTTTATTCGTTTAGTTTTTTTAACAAACTTGAATAAATGATAATTGTTACTAGGTATTGATAGTGGTGATTATTAGTATGTATTAAAATGAGAAACAAATGTATATTGTTAATTTTTTTATTCAATTGGCTCACAAAAAATGAAATGCCATAAGTGGGATTTGAACTCGGGTAAGGAGGATAATAATTCTTCTTTCTAACCACCCAAAATAGATCCAATTACCTCCACATGGTTGTCTTGCAACACTATGAAAATCTTTTGGCTAAACATCCATAAGTGAGAGATATCCATTCCACCAAAATTACCTAAGACTTGCACCTAACCTCACTCATTTTTCACAAGCACAAATACATGTAAACACAAACATGCCATTGTATAGACTTGAAACTAGATGAAAATTATAGAAATGTTGTGCTCTTATTGACTTGACAATTGTTGCATTTATGTATATTCACATGTTGAAAATGATATTCAAATGATATGATAATAAATACAATGCATTGTTTTTAACATAATCCTACATGGGTTTAAGATTGATAAAGGGTGCTATTATTTTAACATATAAACCCATAAAAAACTAGAAATGGAAGGAGAATAGAAATATGAAGAATACAAGATATTGAATAAAATAAATGTTATCCCTTTAGATTCCAATTAATTGTTATTCATGTATGTAAATTATTATTATTTATTTATGCATCTTTTTTTTTTCCAAGGAAATAAATTAACCACCCTTTTAGCCATAAGGCACGAGTGAGGTTTAGGTTGCTCGCACTACACTAACCTACAATTATACTCACCTAAGAGTTGGCTATCGGGATTTGAACCTAGATACAGAGGATAATAATGCCATACATATGTAAGTAATCATTTTACAATTAATTACTATTATGTTAGTTGTAAAGTAATCATTTTTTTTATTTTTGTCTGAGATAATGATTATGCCATTAATTACTAGTATATTAGTTGTGAGGTAACCATTCTCCCTTTTTTTAACATTTTTATTAGTTAAGGATTATGATATTTTTACGTTTATACATGATGTTAAATAAAGTTTATCATATGAAATGCCAAAATTTCATTTCTACCTATAGTTAACCTATTGTAACTAGTTTGTATTAATCTCAACTCTATCTATTTTAAAGCTAAAAAACTCAAATCCCTTAATTTTTTTTTTTTTGGTAACATTTGTTTATATATATGCAAAAGATATTTTTTCGACAAGTGGGAAAATGATCATAACTTAGTTTTCAAACCAGTAGTGAGGACAACCATCTCTGGCTACTAACCGCTAATGTAGACTAAATCTTCACCGTTAATCAAGGAAAACCACGCCCCCTGCAATAACCCGCTGGTGGTCCATAAAGGAGCAGGCTTTCGCTCTTGCCAAATGCCCTCTGGGTCTTAGGCCATTAACATGTTTTCTTACGTCCAAAAAAACCAAAATCTTAACCAAACAAAAATAATTTTAAAACATACTCCATACCCAAAATACCAAACTATTATAGATAAACTTTCACTTTTTATTAAATATGAAATATAAATAAATCTAAATTGATTCTAAAATATTTATATACACATATTCCTCTTTTTGTTCACATCAATTCTTTAATTTTGTGTAAAGTAAGTGACAAAGTTGCGAGTAGGCACTCAAGTTAGCATTATGTGGCGCAACCTTTAAAAAAGAGAGGCATACCATTGATATGGCGGTAAGGCACTTTGAAATTCAGAAAACCCCCCTTCCATCCCGTATCTTAGATTACTAAAGTTATTTATTCAGCCCCCCAATCACAACAAATCAAAGATACATATAGCAATTACGGGAAACATACCCTCGCAGGAAAATGGAAATTTCAAATTACAGGGAAAATAAAATTATAAATATTGTCATCGAATGTCAAGATAGGACGGTCCTCCTGTAGCACGCTGTCCAATTTACATCTATCTCTCTGAGGGTTTAAAACAACAAAGCGGCAAGGGTTTGGCGTCCTTTCTCCTCTGCAACAATACTTCCATCGTTGTTTGGGCCCTTATGGAGCACCCTGCGGATTCGTCGTCCGCACCGGAAGTCGAACCCGCGACCTCTTCTCTTACAGGTTCTGCAGAGCAGTCCGCGCTGGAGAAACCCAACGATGCGGATGCGAAGACGGAGCAGTCTGGCGACGAGGGTATTGAACAGAAAGTGCACGATTTAATGGACCGGATCACAGCTTCTGCACGCTCGGCCCCCAATCCTCGTCTGTTGCACGCCCTGGCTTCGATTCTCGAGCAGGAGGATGCGAGGTAAGGTTAAAACGCTTTTTGATTTTTTGGCTTTTAAATATAAATTTCATATTGTGGTTCGAACAAATCATTAGTTTGGTTGCTTTCGGTATTGCCGCTATTTTTATTTTTTTGTAAATAGTGAACTTCTAGTCGTGAGAACTGATAATTTGTTTTCGCAATGAACAATTTAGGAGGCGCGGTTGAAAATTTTGTTTCTTTGCTCCATTGCTTGTGCTTTTTGGGCGATAGATTTCGTTGTTTTGGGGCTTTTTGTATTTCTGATAATGCCGAAAGCTCTGGTGTAAGTCGGTGTTATTTTTAGTTTGTTTTTACGTCGCGCTCAGTACCGAAGATGATTTCTTTGATTTTTTGGTTTCCCAACCCTGAATTTACCTAAACCATTTAAAAAAAAGTTGCCACGTGGCATGTCATGGGGTTGTCACTAACTAGCCAAAACCTGCTATTGGGGGTTATGGTGGACATTTTCTCTAATAATTTGGCGATAATATTCTTGTATGCAGGATGGATAATTTGTTCTGTTACTTTCAAATTTTATGGTAACGCTAATTAGTCTTGTTTCTAGTAACTCCATGTTGAACTTTATCGCTTGTTTGCTATTAGCAGGACATGCAAATGCCTTGAGCCTGCAATTTCTGTCACTGCCCATTATCGGCTAATCAGTGAACTGCTCTTTGTGGCCACTTCCCTTTTTTTTGGGTTAATTAATAGAAGCTTCATTTAGAAATGATGCTTCAGTTGATCTGAAAAATTAACAGCTTGCAAAAGATATAATCAGCAGAGATGCAAACTGTGAGCTAAAAAAGAGACAGGACACGGCATTTTGCAAAACCCTAAAGTGCGAGTTGTTAAGATCAACATCTCAAAACAAACGTGGCCTTACTAAAAGCCATGTCAGAACAAACGCTAACCAAAATTTTGACCCAAATACAAAGTTATACAAAGCCAGTCTTAGTTTAAAATTAAACCGGGCAGCTAGTTGTACTGCAAATAACCATCTATCACTGAGAATGGGGTTGGGGGGGTGTCACAGCAGTTACCACGATGGGGTTTTAGTGCCCCACCAAATCACTACTTCTCTATGAGTACTCACAAGTCACTCTGGTTGATTTCCAAGATTTCCTCCTATGCTGTCGAGATCAATTAGTCGTTGCCATTTAGTATTTCAGGCCTCTTTGCAGTCAATTATAAGCAAACTTCCAGGCCTAATGAATGTGATAGATCAGGTCTCCACGGCAAAGTTTCTGATGTACTAAAACGAAATCTTGTTTATATTACTATAGTGATCTTGTCCTCTTTAGCTGCAGTGTGGCTGTTCAGAGTGGGGATGGAGGAGAGCAATGTCACAAGGCTTGCAGAACTTCAACCTTGAGGTTCAAAATTCAGCAAACCTAAAAGATTTCTCAGGGTTGATTAGGTTCACCAAATCTCATGACAGAAGCTCAACTAGAATTTGAACATTAAGTCAAAGTTGAACATGAAGGGCAAACCTTAAGTTGAATTCTAACTTGAAGGTGATCTTGAAGACAAATTTTGGTTTTTTATTGGTTTTTACTATTTAGTTATTAGAAATTATAAAATAATTATGCTAAAATGTAAGAATTCATTGGGATTCTGTCTCTTTTCTCTGTTTGATGAATTTGCTGGTTTGATAAGCTTATAATTATATCTTGTGGCTAGCACCACAGATTTGCCTTTTCTTGGTGCTAATTTTTATAGTCCTCCCTTTTGCAATGTTATCTGTCAGAATCCTTCTTATTTTTCTTTTTAAAGGGAATTAATAAACTAATAAACTTATCTTCTCTATCTTATCTGATATATTTTTGAAGTTTAAGAAGTTGTTTTTTGTTTCTCCAGAGGTTGAAAAGTACACTGTACACAACTCTTTCTATTTTTCTTATACATTGTTGAAATAATATGGTTTCAATGCTTGAAAAATAATATTTAAATGCAATTCTTGTAAGGATATTCCTATATCGCAACTCTTTGGTAGTGTTTTCTGTCAGTCACAAAATATCTCATTATATTATATTGAATTGAAGAAGTTACACAGACTGAAAGTGCTTGTTCCCCCTTCTTTTAAGTTCTCGGATTGAAGTTTAAACTATTTTAAATCCAAGTTAGCTTTTAGCCCATCTTGCCAACTCTCAGGGTATTAAGTTGTTAGTAGACTTTTAACATTTAGTTCTACTGCTTCTGTTAGTGAAAATCTTTTTTTTTTTTAATTAGAGAACAGCATTTCAGCCTAGCAGTGACATTATAGAGTCTGCTGTTGATTTGTTTCTTGTAATGAATGCAGATTTATGCAGGAATCTGGTCACTCTTCTCCCAGCAATGCTCGATCTTCTCATGATATAGGGCGTCTGGGAAATTTGCTAAGGGTAAGCTGTGATTGGATGAAATCTATACAAATTTACAGTGCAACTTCAAATTTTGTCATGGACCATTATACGTTTATTATATAGAAAATTTTCTTCTCTTTCTATGCTGGAAGTGAAACTAGATTTTTGTTTGTTCATTTGTTTGGGATCTCTGAGAGGTCCACATTTTTTTACGTATGAGCGCAATAACACTGAATTTATGCATACTACATATTAAAGCTCTTGGGCTGCTTTGTAATAGAATAAGTGATTTTTTACTTTCATTTCTTCACTGTTGGTTTTGGACACCAGTGGAGGACAAACGTAGTTTCTCACTCTTGATTTTCTCATTTTATGTTAAATATCTGATCCTGTTTTCCTTCTTTCAGGAAAACGACGAATTTTTTGAGCTAGTGTCATCCAAATTTCTTTCAGATACAAGATATACAATTGGTGTCCATGCTGCTGCAGCAAGATTACTTCTTGCTTGTCCATCAACATCAATGGTTAGTATGGTCTTCTTTCTTTGTTTCCATGGATATAACATGGAATGCAGAGGCCGTACATCTGATACTGGGGAATTGATTTCATTTTAAACACTTTATTTCTACTACCATTTGAACCAATTTGTTTAATTCACATGTTTGCAGTATCCTCATGATATTGAAGGTGCTGTTTTGGACAATATCAAGCGCTGGGCCATGGAAGACATGATAAAGTCTTCTGGTGAGGAATGCCATTCGAAGCTAGAAGCAGCTGGACAAGAAGCTAGTGATGCAGAAATGTTAAAGACATATGCCACTGGACTTCTTCCATTAGCCCTAAATGGGTATGGATACTTTGTTTTTTCCGTTTGGGTACCTTCTTCATTTTCTTTTTAGTGATATCATTAATCTCATATATTGTTTAACGTTATTAACTTATTTGTTAATGCTTACTTGTATTGTTTTCAGGAATAGTCCAGTTGTAGAGGATGTTCTTACATGTGGATTATCGGCAAAGCTTATGCGTTTTCTTCGGATACGGTTGCTAGGTGAGACTAGTACAAATCAGAAAGATATAACTTTGGGCCCTGAAAATAAGCAAACTACTGGAAGTAGTAGTATCAGAGCAAGGGAAGATATCAAAGGTAGGATGAGACATGTAGCTGATGTTACCCGGACAGATTTTTCCAGACTAGCTGAGGAAGCTTTGCCAGAAGATCAAAATGCAGATAAAGATATTGAAAAAGTGATTACCATAAAAGAGAAGTGTGCTGAAGAATGCTCTGAAGATGGCGAGGAGATAAATAGGATGAAGGATGCTGCAGATATGCTAGATGAAGTGACTGGCACACTTCATGTAGAAGATGATAATGTAGAGCAAACTGCTGAAGATAAAAGACGCAGGAAAGAATGGCGTGAAGGAAAGTCCAAATTGGGTGGAAATAAACCATTTAAGGATGAAGATATTGATGAAAATGCTAGGGATGATCCTTCCAAACGTCGGGCTGAAAGAGGGTGTTCAAGATACAGAGGAAAGGCAAGGGTTGCCGAGGGTGTATCAGAAGCTGAAAAATGCTTGGCATCTCCGGGCGCAGGAATACGCTTAGGGAGTAGAACTAATAAGGATAGGATTACAAGCAAACAAGATCCAACATTAGATTTCAAAAATAGACAGGAAGGCAAGATAAATGAGTTAGGTCATACAATAACAGATACAGAGGAGAATGACGATAATGATAAAGATTGTAGAGTAGGAACAAAGGACATTTCTGAGATGGTAAAGAGAGCTCGTAGAGCTGCAGAAGCTGAAGCCAGAGCTGCTAATGCACCTCAAGAAGCTGTGAAAGCAGCGGGAGATGCTGCAGCTGAACTTGTCAAGAGTGCAGCTATCGAGGTTTGTTTTAATAGCATTTATCTAGTGTATTTTACTTTGTTTAGTTGTTGGCATACATTTGATGGTACTCTTGCACAATACATAGTTTAATTGTTGGCATACATTCGATGGTACTTATGCACAAGTGCTTATCTCTAACTTACAGTCTATTATCAGGTTCTGTCAAACACTAATGATGAAGAAGAAGCAATTGCAGCTGCATCTAATGCTGCAACTGCAGTTGTCGATGCTGCTTTGTCAACTGAAGTTTCAAGGTGAAGATACGTTACTTCACTTATTAGAGTTTTTATTTTATTTTATTTGGAAACGCGAATGCATTATCAGCTTACAATTAGCGTGATTATTTTCACATTGCAGGAAGGGGCATAATGTTACTGATGAAGGACTTCATATCATGGAAAATAAATTTGAGAAAGAAGGTGAACCAGATGGAAACTTTGTTTTGGATTCTGAATCTCTTTCAAGATTGCGAGAACAGTTCAGTATTCGGTGTCTGGAGAGATTAGGAGAGTATGTTGAAGTATTGGGTCCAGTGCTTCATGAGAAGGGGATAGATGTCTGCCTTGCCTTGTTGCAGCGTGAATCAAAAGCTGACAATCCTTCAAAGAACTTGGCTATGTTGTCAGATTTGCTGAAGCTGATTTGTGCTCTTGCTGCTCATCGCAAGTTTGCTGCTTTATTTGTTGACCGTGGTGGAATTCAAAAACTTCTGTCTGTTCCGAGAGTATCACAGACTTTTACTGGGATTTCAATGTGCTTATGTACTATTAGTTCTCTTCAGGTGAATGGGAGGATAGAGTTCTTCCAAGTGCTACCGATGATTACATTACACTATTATATTCCTAGTTTGGCAATCAGGGTTTTGTATTCTTAGATGATTTTGCAATTTTGACTATGTTCGAAGAATCACTTGTTTTACATGGTTGAAGTTTTAACTAGGCTACATGATATTGCAGGTCATGGAACGTATTTGCGCACTTCCCTCTGATGTTGTTCAAGCTGTGGTTGAGTTAGCTCTTCAACTTCTCGAGTGCTCACAAGATCAAGCCCGAAAGCATGCTGCATCATTCTTTGGAGTGGCATTTGCCTTTAGAGCAGTACTTGATGCCTTTGATGCAAAAGATGGCCTACAAAAAATGTTGAATCTCTTGAGAAATGCGGCTAATGTGAGATCAGGAGTTAGCAGTGCAGCATCTGGAACATCCAGCACTACTTCTCCTCGAAATGATCGAGCAACTTCTGAAGTTTTGACAGCGGCAGAGAAGCAGATTGCTTATCATACATGTGTTGCTCTACGCCCATATTTTCGAGCTCACCTTCTTTTACTTGTAGACACATTGCGTCCTAACAAAAGTCATCGTGGTGGGGCACGTAGTGCCCCGAGTGCAAGAGCTGCCTATAAACCTATTGACACCAGCAATGAGGCAGTAGAGGCTGTGATTGTGCAATTGCAACGTGACAGAAAACTTGGTCCAGCTTTTGTTAGAGCTCGTTGGCCTGCTGTAGAGAAGTTCCTTAGCTGCAATGGACATACAATTCTTTTGGAACTGAGTCAGGTGTCTTGGTCTTTTGTTTTCTCCTTTTCTCCATTATTTATATGATGTGATAACTATGCATGCTAATTGATGCTTGGCTTCAATTTGTATATTTATATTGTGTCATCTTTTTGTAGGCACCTCCTGGTGAGCGGTACTTGCATGAGCTAGCCTTATATGCATTGGGGGTCTTGCACATTGTCACCTTGGTACCAAATGCTCGCAGGCTTATAGTAGGTGCAACATTAAGTAATGAACGGTTGGGAATGGCAGTCATACTGGATGCAGCAAGTGGTGCCACCTATGGGGATCCTGAAGTTAGTATTCTTATCTGTATATACACTCTATAGTTAAGATATTGTCTATAAATGGCTGCCAGGATTTACATATTATATTCTGTTTTTTACCATTGGAACATTTCAACTCTGTTTTTAACAGGTGCTATCTGATTTTTTGGCAGGTTATTCATTCAGCCTTGCTTGTGCTGGTCAATCTTGTGTGTCCTCCTCCGTCTCTCAGCAGCAAACCAGTTCCTGCACTACAGGGCCAAAATGCACTTTCAAGTCAAGTTCCAAATGGTCCTCTTTCAGAAGGTAGAGAGAGGAATATCGATAAGATTACAACAGAGCGCACTGTGCCACTGGTTAGTCACAATGAGGTAAAAGAACGCAATGGGGATCCAAATTACAATGGAGAACGTAATGGGATAGTTGCTCAATCTGTTCCTCCTGGAAGCAGTCAGGTTGCTGCACCATCTTCCACACCAGCACTAGTTGGAGACCGTAGAATATCTCTAGGTCCAGGAGCAGGTTGTGCTGGTCTTGCTGCTTATATGGAACAAGGTTATCGACAGGCACGTGAAGCAGTTCGAGCAAATAATGGTATCAAGGTGCTTCTGCATCTTCTTCATCCTCGCACACTTCTAAATCCTTCTAATCTGGACTCTATTCGTGCACTTGCATGCCGTGTCCTCCTTGGATTGGCCAAAGATGACACAATTGCCCATATTCTTACCAAGCTTCAGGTAAGAGCTCTGTTAGGGGCTTGTGTCTATTTTTAACTTTGATTATTCATAACAAGTTTGTGGTTTAATGGCAGAGTTTTGTGAGTTAAGGACTTGATAGATATTCTTTCCGGTACTTTTCAAACATTATGAAACTCCTACTGCTAACAGTGTCAGTGGTTGAAGGGACTAACATGGTGTGGCAACATGATTCTATGGCTTAAATCATAGGTTGGAAAAATGCTCTCGGAACTTGTAAGAGACACAGGAAGTCAAATGGTAGGTGCATCTTGTGAACAGGCGAAATGGCAAGCTGAGCTTAGTCAAGTAGCAATGGAGCTCATTGCTGTAAGTATCAAACTTATTTATACCATTTAAAATTCTTATTTAGATTTGTAGTAATATACAATGTCGGGCAGACACCCATCATTTACTCTACAGGTACATCAGTTCATATCGTAATTATTATGTTTCTGAAACTTATTCATCTGCAGATTGCAACAAATGCGGGGCGTGCAAGTACTTTAGCAGCCATAGATGCTGCTGCTCCTACGTTGAGGCGTATAGAACGAGCTGCAATAGCTGCAGCAACACCAATAACTTATCATTCAAAGTACTGAATTGTTTCCTCTACAGAATATTTTATGGTAGAATTTTAGCAGCCTTTGTATCTTAGCTTGTTTTTTCCAATCTACCAGTATCACTCATTATATATTGGTGAAATGCCTTGCGTATTGCCAGGGAACTACTACAACTCATACATGAGCACCTTGTAGCTTCGGGACTCTCAAATTCAGCAGAGATCCTGTTGAAAGAGGCACAGCTGGCACCATTACCATCATTGGCAGTGCCACATTCACTTCCCCAGAGGGCTACTGTTCAGGAGCCAGCAGGGGTGTCGTTTCAGTGGCCATCAGGGCGAGTTCCAGGAGGCTTTCTGCCAGATCCTTCAAAGTCGTTAGTTCGTGAAGATGATTCTGTCAACAAGTGTGATCCTTTGGGCAGTTCAAGGAAAAAGGCTCTCACCTTTTCCTTAAATCTGACTGGCAATGTCAAAACACCACAGGCAACACAGTCATCAACAAACAATGTGGCAGGCATCAAAGATATGAAACATACACGTGGGAGTACAAAAGCATATGAATCTTGTTCTACTCCCCCACCCAGGCCTAACTTTGAAGCTACAGAACTTGTTAAAACACCCATTACCATGCCTATGAAGCGGAAAGCAGTGGACAGGGACATCACAGTTCCATTGTCGAAGCGTCCAGCAATCACCGATCCTGGAAACTCATCACCTATCTGCATGACACCTAATGTTCGTAAAAATAATCTTTGTGTAGAAACTGATGGGTTTTATGCTACTCCAAGTTGTGTCCAGCGGGATAAAGTAGATGATGTTAGTTCCATTGGCACTCCTAGTGGTGGGCAGGTGCCGAGTTCTTCTCAACCTGGTTTACTAGCAGATCCACAGTCTGGGAACAATGAGCGTGCCACTCTGGACTCATTGGTTGTGCAATATTTGAAGCATCAGCATCGACAGTGCCCTGCTCCTATTACCACTCTTCCTCCATTGTCTTTGTTGCATCCACATGTATGTCCTGAACCTAGCAGAGCTCTAGATGCACCTTTTAACACAGCAGGAAGGTTAAGCACTCGTGAGTTTAGAACACAATATGGTGGAATGCATGGACATAGGCGTGATCGGCAGTTTGTTTTTAGCCGTTTCAGGCCTTTGCGTACATGTCGCGATGATCCTGTATTATTGACTTCAATTACATTTTTGGGCAGTTATACACGTATTGCTACTGGAAGTCATGCGGGAGAATTGAAGATCTTTGATACAAACAGTGGAAATGTGCTAGAAAGTCATTCTTGCCATCAGTCACCGATAACTTTGGTTCAATGTACATCGCGTGAAACTGGTAGCTGGTCCACCCCTGGAAGTCAACTTTTACTATCATCCTGTAATTATGATGTTCGCCTTTGGGATTCTTCTGCACTTGGAAATGGTCCATTGCATGCATTTGACAACTGCAGAGCAGCACGATTCAACAACAGTGGAAGTATGTTTGCAGCAATTTCATCAGAATCTTCTCGTCGAGAAATTCTAATTTATGATGTTCAATCTTGCAATCTTGAACAGACGCTGTCTGACAGTTCTTCAGTTTCATCTGGGTCTATTCGTATGCATGCACAATCACTTGTCCATTTCAGTCCTTTGGATTCAATGTTGTTATGGAATGGTATTCTTTGGGATCATCGAGTTTCACGTCCTGTACACCGCTTTGACCAGTTCACTGATTATGGTGGTGGTGGCTTCCATCCAGCTGGAAATGAGGTATAGAAAATGTTTTGCAGTGTTGTCTATTCGCATGTTTTTTAGCACGTCTTCCCATCCAAAATGCATATGCATCCGTTGAGCTACCATTTCTGTAGAATTCATTTCCCTGAAGCCCTTGCTTATTGTTAAACTTAATGGATAGTCATCGCATATTTCTGGAGTTATGCAGTTCCAGGCAATTTAGTGACAACTTTCTCTTCATATTCTGTTAAAACTTAAAAATCTCTTATTCAAGCCTTGTTTTGGCATATGTCTGTTTTGACGCCAAAACAACCATTTGGAAGCTCAGTAATTCTGCAGTTTTGAGATTTATATTTTGGTTTCTACAACCATTTTGAAGTTTTGTAAACTGTAAGCGTTGTAATTGTCATTTATCATCTATGAACTTCTAAGATTTGTTTGTTGGTAGATATTAGTATTACCATTCACGCTCATGTTTATTAATGATATTACCAGACGCACTGATAACTGTGTTCCATGCTGTGTTGCAGGTTATTATTAATTCAGAGGTCTGGGACTTGCGAAAATTTAAGCTTCTTCGAAGTGTACCCTCTCTAGATCAGACTGTTATTACTTTTAATTCTACTGGAGACATCATATATGCGACATTAAGGAGAAACCTAGAGGATGTTATGTCTGCTTTGAATACACGCAGAGCTCGTCATCCTTTATTTGCAGCTTTCCGCACAATGGATGCTGTCCACTATTCAGACATTGCAACAACTGTCGTGGATCGCTGTGTCTTGGACTTGGCAACAGAACCGACAGATTCATTTATAGGTCTAGTTGCAATAGATGACAGTGATGCAATGGATTCATCTGCTAGGATTTATGAGGTTGGGAGGCGAAGACCAACAGATGATGACTCAGATCCTGATGATGGTTTGGAGACTGAGGATGAAGATGAGGGTGACTCGGATGCTGATGAAGATGCTGGTGAAGATGGTTTAGATGTTGATGGGGAAAGTGATATGGATATTAGCAACGATGAAGATGACAGCATTGATGAAGCTGAAGATGGTGATTTTGATAGTAACGAGGATGATGATGGTGTGGGTGGTGGTATCCTGCGAATAATCTCAGATGATGAGGGGAGTCAAGGAATGGGGTCATTCAGTAGTGATGAGGATGGTTCTCTGGGTGAATTTGATGAAGAATTTATGATCTTATAGATTGGCTGTGTTGATAATGATTGATATGCTACAGAGGCAGTTGTTGTACAGGCTCATATCACTTGCGGATCCCGGGTTGTATGCTCCGTAAAATGAGCAATGACATAAAATCTTGATCATGAGGTCAGCTATTGAGGATGGGTTCATGGTTCTACAATATTGTAGAAGTTATGACATTTATGATTTACAATGAAGAGCTTTGTATAGCATTTTTAGTTTTCATTGTTATCAGTGGAAATCACCCAACTAAATCCAGCATTAGATTGTTCATGGGGAACCATCAAAATTCTAAGTTACCGCATTTTATCTTTGCCGTGTATATATCATGTACGCTATTCAAGCTGGGTTTGGGTTGTTCCCTCGTCCAAGGAAAAATTAGTTCTGATGGTCGAGTGAAAGTCTTGATGTTAATTATAAAATTGTAGTCCATTATAGAATGTTAAGGACTGCTGAGTCTTTCGTAATGTTACTATTCATCCACAATGAGGTATAGATTAAACTGTATAAATATTGCGTTTACATCTTAGAAATCCACGTAGTGAATATGGCATTAACAAGAACATTGTCAATGAAATGTTGCACCTGGATATTGGACAAACTAGAGTCCACATAGTGAGTTTGGCACTAACAAGAACATTAGCAATGAAATGCTGCATCATCACGTTGGATTCTTTGTGCAATTGATGCTATAAAAGTCGCTGCATCTCTGTTCTGTTCATGAAGAGATACCCTGCAACCTTACAGAAAAGAACTAGAATGGAGGTTGTTACCATGACAATTTTTTGTTTGTTTTAGTTTATTCTGCGAGGAAATAAAAAGCAAATTATGGGATTTTTGGACAGGTTGCCACTCTGAAAGGTTTGGCGGTTCTGGGGTCTAAATTCCAAGAACGCCTTATAACTAGAACCTGATCAAACTTTTTATTGGTGTTCCTCTCAAGTAAAATAAGTGCCTCTTGCTATAACATTTACAAAATGATGTTACTTAATGGTCGCTGTCCGACCAAGTGATTTGGGATATTATAATATATAGAAAATTTGAATAGCTTGTATTAAGAATTATTTTAAACAACATTCAAAAGTATACAACGTGACTAAATTAGAAGTTTCTGCTTTGCCATGCTTGCCATGTCACAAGGTTTGGTGAATTTCAACCTTGAGGTTTGAAATTCGGAGGTTCGGTCGTGAATTTTAATCTTGAGGTTTGAAATTCAGAGGTTCGGTAAACTGTATGATCATTGATTAAGTTTAGGTCATTGATTAAGTTTATAGTTCCGGCTCATGACTTTAGGGCAACTCAAGCTAATAATCTATTTTTACAATTTCTAAATTTAAAATTTCCAAAGTTTATGATAACATTTATTTATTTATATATATATATATCTATTTGTTTTATTATTTAAAATTTATATATTTATTATTTATATTAATATATAAAAAATTTATATAAATGAACCTAATAGCAAACCTTATCTAAACCTCATAAAAAAAAAAAAATTGAACTCTAATGAAACCAAATCATTGCTGAAACCGAAACCAAATCATTACTGAACCCTTACCATGTGACTCAATAGACTGCTGGTTTGTATACAACGTGAATAAATTAGAGGCCTCTGTTGGTGTGTATGCATGCTCAGATGTTTCATCTTGATTTAAAAGAACATAAATAGATTTATATATTTTTACGCTTAACACAGGTTTATATTTATATATTTCTACGCTTAACCCCGGTTTATATTTATATATGATTTCTACGGTTAACACATTTATTTTTGGATTTGAAAGAATATATTTGTATATTTATAAGCTTAACAACGATTTATGATTTCGAGGAGAAAAAGAATTTATGATTTAGTGGAAAAAACAAAGATTTATGATTCCTTGTGAAATTAAATGGAAAACTTAATTTGTAAAAACGTTTATTTAATTAATTAAACAAATAATTTTCACACTCATTAAAAAGTAATGAATATTTATAGATGATTATAAAATAATAATGATTTTTGTTAATTAATGTAATAATTATCATAAATTAATAATAATAATTATTTTATATAGTTTTCAAATTTAAGAAATTAGTTTTAAGTGTTTTAAAATTTGATTATATTTATATATATTTTTCATTTTAAGAAATTAGGTTTTTTTTAATGTTTTATAAATTTGAATTTAAGATAGACTAATTATATTTTGAATAAAATATTCTTGATATCTTAAAATGTGCTCTTAAGAGAAAGGAAAATGACAATTAATATATGTAAGTTGAATACCCTTTGAAGATTTTTTTAAGTTGAATACCTTTTGAAGATTTTTTTAATTGTTTTATAAATTTGAATTTAAGATATACTAATTATATTTTTAATAGCATATTCTCGATATCTTAAAATGTGCTCGTAAGAGAAAGGAAAATGTGCTCGAACCATTCTTAGAAACAGAGTTGGAAATTCACTTTATACATTCCTGGTCACATTATAATTTTATGATCATTAAATTTTGATTTTGATTGGTTTTCACATTTCTTTTAAAAACTGCATCTCACAAATACTGAAACTTCACCTACAACAAAGAAATATTGTAATGCAACAGGGTAGTTGGGAAAATAAAAAAGGTACATAGATAGTAACTACCTCAAAATTGACCTTGAAACTTGCCTGAGTATTTAACTGGAAAGTAAATTTTCTTTCATGGATAGATTAAGGTACATGTTCTTTGGAAATAAAACTTAAAATTATGGATGGAAACCCTTTGTTTAAAAGAATACACAAAGGGATTGGAAAATAAAATAAGTACAAAGATAGTAACTACTTCAAAATTGAGCTTGAAACTTGTCCGAGTATTTAACTCGAAAATGAATTTTCTTTCATGGATAGAGTAAGGTACATGTGATCTTTGGAAATAAAACTTAAAATTATGGATGGAAATCGTTTGTTTAAAAGAATACACAAAGGGATTGAAGGAAGTCGTTTAGAGGATCCTTAATCTTTACAATTAGCTCACATGTTTATGTTAGGTCTGAATTAAACTAAAATGGTTATGTCATGGAATTTACTGTTTTGATCTTTACATTCAAGGTCGAGCTTAATTGCTGGGCTCATGTGGTCACTGAATGGAAAATCATTGTGTTCCCTCACAACATGATTTACAAGTCTAGCACTAAATGGTTTGACATCTAGTTACAAATGGAGGGGCTTTGACTCATGAATACTCATGCCTCCATTCTTACATGTTCTGTTTCTTTAGTTTACCTTGATTTTTTAAGGTGATCGACCTACTCCAAGTTCTTGAAACAACATTGTAGTGATTTTCACCCAATCTAGAGAGAATTGCGGGGAATCAACTTAATGTGTACGATGATCTTTGAGGTTTCCTAGTTTAAACATCCATTATGCAGACCAAGAAGGAGCTTTTGGAAGTGTATTTAGCTGGTTGTAATATGTAGTGATAGTCCCCAATAATGGCACTTTGAAGACGTACTTAGGGAGAAGCTTGATTTGATTGACATTAGTCCGTGAGAAACCTCTATGTTATGAACCATTTCTCCTCTCCTTTTTGGGCTAGACACAATTGCTCATGCATACTAGAGAGTAGGGCATTGTTTCATATAGAAATGGAATTGTTACAACAAAATCTAGCACTCACAATGTGTGAAAGTTCTAAGCACAAGGGGCTAGTTTGTGTAACTATGGAAGGCTACCCACTATTGCCACAATATCCCTTCTTCATTCTCTAGGTTGGTTACTCTTCAATTCAAGGGGGGTATCTTTATGTTGGATGATTAATTCCAATGGGTTTGAGGTTAATCAGTGAGGTTTGATTGGACAAAGTGCTTATTTAGAATATAATATTTCACAATACAAATGATAGTTCCAAACTTGGTTTCAAGTTTTGTTATGATGTGTGAATTTGTGTTACTTGTTTAAAAATCTAAAAATTGGAGATGTCCTAGTGACTTAGTGTCAAATTTAAAGAGTTATGCATGTAGATGGACTAATCATGAAATGAATGCTTCAAAATCAGATTATGGAAATAAAATAGAACAATGTAAATTTCTTAATTTCTTAATGCTAAATTTAAAGTAAACATTCTAGAATTAACTCCCTAAAATTTGAGGCTGAAATCTTTTAAAGTGTTGAAGTAAAATTTCTGAACATAAGCAGAACTACCAAAAATGCAATCAGAAATTTGAAGTTGAAGTTTCCAGCACACAGAGGTATAAATAGTTTTGGGGTTCTAGGCTCAATAAGCAAGTTGGAAATCATTTTTTTTAGTCAAAATGCACAAAACTTAAAATAGAAATTCTAGATGGGAATTTTCAGCTATCTATAACTATAGTCTAGCATAATGTGAAATTGTAAATGCCAAATTAGCCTAATTTGAAATTGTAAATACCAAATTCATAGGCTAAAATATGGCCAGACTTAACAATTTCTCTAAGAAACACAACAAATAAGAACAAGTTGTGTATGTGTGAGAATTTCTAAAAATTTCAGAGAGGTAACAAGTTGAAAGATTAAAAATTAAGTAGGTGAAAGAGGGAGAAACTAGTGTCTAATTATCCTTGCGCTAACGGAATCTATCCTATCATAAGGAAAATTTATTGGGTAATCAAGGGTCTATGGGTCACTTTAAGCATGCTACAAAACCATATATGGTTGACAGACTAATCTTGGGAGGTTGACAATACTAAAGGGGGAGGCAGCAGGGGGCCAGACCGGGTGAATCAATATTGTGCTTGATGGATCACTTTTAGCGCTTTTTCCTTTTCTTTAAAATTAACTTATCTCTCAACTTATTAGCGCAACAACATATAAATAACAAATCTAAACATAAACATGATCAATGCATATGAGCAAGCAATAGACATAAACAAATAACCATGAGCAACAACACATCCAATAAACACGAGACACCAAATGTTAGCTAGAAAAACCACCTTATGCATTGCTTCTCTTCTTATAAATCAAATCTTCTTTACATCATATCATTGGCCACCACCATTGCATTGCTTCTCTTCTTATAAATCAAATCTTCTTTACATCATATCATTGGCCACCACCATTGTGCAAGCCCTGACTTGCGATGCATGCGATCAACCACTCACTCCAGGCCACTATTTGACGGAATCCACCACTAACATTGTAACCTATCAAAGGGGTAATGAACTGAGTTCTCACTTTTTAGAGGTGGCAAAAAATCATTCGATTTTGAAAAGTGTTGATTCAAGATACACCTTTTTTTAGAGCATATTTTTGAGACTTTAATTAATTAATTAAATTTTTTTTTTTTGTATTAACCGTGCACATTTTTTTTAAATGTTAATGATTTTCATGTCAATATGAAAAGTGTTGATGCAACATCAACCCCAATTTTTTGGGCTTATCTTTGACACTTTAAATTTTTTGATATATTAAGTATGGGTAGTTTTTTTAAAATGTTGGTGATTTTCATGTGGATTTTGAAAAGCATCAACATTTTTTTAGGCATATTTATTACACTTTAAATTTTCTTGTCTTAAGTATGCACATTTATTATTATTATTATTATTATTTTTTTTTTTAATTTTTTATTTTATATATATAATGTTGATTATTTAACTATTTTTCAGTTGTCTTATTCTTCTTCTTGTTTTTTCGTTCTAAGATGTTTGTTTTTTAAGGGTTTTCCAAACTTGTGTTTTTTGTTTCTTTGCAATGATTTTTATTTATTTTTATTTATTTATTTATTTTTTTAATTTTTTTGCTATGTTATAAAAATTAAAAATTAATTTGAGGTTAAGATTTTTTATATAGTTAATTAATACTTTAATACACAAAATAATTGTCACTAAAAAATAATAATTTTAAACACTCGACAAAAATTACACATTTTGCATATAGATATAATAAAAAATACGTATTTTAAGACCTTTTTGCTAAAATTGACACGTTAAATTAAAGTTTTTAATAAAAAAATGGAAAAATAACAATTTTTATGAATTTTATATTCAAACATGATGATTAGGTCGATGAGCTAATTCAACCACTAACACCATAGCCCGATTAATCAATGCGTTCACATCAATTTCCATGACCAATTCTTCCATAGCTGTTACAAGCTCAAATAGGACATCAATTGTTGAATTTATCTTAGGCGATTCGATGGTTAAGCCCAAGATTTTTCGCTTTCTTCACCTACAGGCAGTGCCATGGACACATGGGAATCCTGCAACAAACGCTGCTAACAAGACGTGACATGGCCACGGTAGTGAGGCAGTGCCACTCTGTGACAATGGGCTGCGTACGCTAGTCTTTTTTCACATAGAAACTTAAATCCTCTTTGCCCAGATCCGCTTCCACCTTCATCACCATAACCTCAAGCACCTATAAACACCTTGCCAACCTATCAACACAAGCTCTTCTTAGCTGTTGACATTAATGCCAAGCTGAATGACTCTCCGTGGTTGACACCGATTCCAACACCATGTTGCCAACGACTAAAACCAATACAATGCAATAAAATAATTTAAGATGGTATCAATTTCTAGACTAAACCTAATAACTTTGTTTGTTGAACTATTCCTAATCTAGGTCACTACATTTTTTGCAGTAGTAAGACTAGAAATACCTAAATATAAACAGAGTAAACCATCTTAGATCCATCTTAACCTCAAATCTATCAAGCACTGAGAGGGATCAAATCTCTCGAGGTGCAAACCTATTTTTTGAGTGCAAAACTCGAGGAAAACATTTTTTGAGTTGATCCCTTTTAGTGCTTGAAAGATATTGGGTTAAGATGGATCTAGGTTGGTTTTATTCGTGCGTAGTCACACAAAATTTGTTGAACATTTAATTATTTTATCATTTTAAATATGTCTAAGACTAATCTGGTTATTTTAATTTTAAATTTTCTTAGTTACCTCATTTTGTTGAGATGATAAAGACTATTAATAACTTGAATGATGAAAAGATGATGAAATAAAAGTTTTGATTGAAAAGTGACAATGTAACAATGTTGAATGATATAATATATGAATAAATAGTCTTCATTGTGATAAATATCAGACTATTTTCTTCTACTACTCTTATTGTCACACCCGTTAGTTTTCCATCTTTTCATATTGATCATATGAAAAAGGAAGTTGAAATCATAGAACATTTAAATTTTTAACTCAATCTATTGTAGTAAACACCATTCCTTGTCTCTCTTGCTCTCCAATATTAATAGTAGCTTTGTCCAAAGTCAATCATTGTGACTTAGAGTGTTAAAACCCAAGTAAGTTTCAATGGTAGTTGTTTTCTATTATGTCATTTGAATTCAAAATGACTAACAATGCTGAATGGTGGAACATGGGAATAATAAGAATGTAGTTAATTACAAAGTTTACAGTTTCAAGAATCAAACATTTCAGGTAAGTGAACATTTTATTTAAGATGAAAATTCAGGTATTTTATTTATAGTTGAATTACTATAACACATGAATCAATGCATATTGCCAATAATTTTTTGTGCTTACACTAAAATATGTTAAACAACACACATATGTAAATAACAGATAATATAAATCATTGAATGCATTTTATTCACAAGGATATACATATTAATACAGTATTATCACCCTTGGTTTTCATATTCCAAGAGGTCTCTTGGACTTCCATGGCTGTTTACAGTCATCTACACCAACCCTTATCGTATTAGGTGTCCAACATTACCTCCCTTAATACGAAGGGGTGTATATGAGTCTAAGAAGAGAGCTGAAATAAAAAAATGCAAAAAATGCATGGTAGAAATTGGATGACTTTGCTCTTTGAAATGATGGTATAAGGTGGGAGAACTCGAGGTCTCAATTAGCGGTGGTTTAAGGTTGACCACCAATACTGGAACGCTTGGTGTAGTTCCTGGAATAGTTCCAAATTTGGCTAGAAGTTGAAGTCCTTTGCTAGTGGAAGTGATCTCTAATGTTCTGTAAAGGGAGACCATTGAGGTCTCAACTTGAAATGCTTGATGCAGTTCCTGGAACAATTCAAAATCTGAATAGAAGCTAAAGTATTTTGCTAGTATAAGTGATCCATAATGCTTTGACAAGGGAGACCATTGAGGTCTCAACCTGGAACACTTGATGTAGTTCCTTGAACAATTCCAAATATGTCTATAACTTTGAATTTGGGTATCGCTGACTCTAGCTCTAGGCTCATCCTCGCTTGATGTATCTTTGAAGATTGTAGATGACCATAAACCCCCCCTTGTTAGGTACAAGGTGAGAAGATGAAGAAATATCAACTGCAAGATGTGTCAATACTTGAGAATTTTTTTTGTGGTATGATCAAAATATTTTCTTAGCTATTGAATCCCATTGCCAAGAAGCAATCCATCCAAGGTGAATCTTCGTTCTTGTAGGAGTCTTGTTTCTAAAGCATTTGTTTTAATGATGAGTATTTTTATGACAATTATCACATAGGTGAATATCAAAACAATGATATTTCACATGGCCAACTCGACTACAATATTGGCATTTTAAAACCCGTGGATGTTGTGGAAGAGGAGCAATATGATTGAGCTGCCTTAAATAAACCTAGCACTATGAAACTTGATGGGCTTAGAATAATATGGAATATGAAAGGACACATCCTTGTCATATCCAAGATTGGTTCTGTGCTTGTTGCTGACAAGCTCTTCCCAAGGTCTGGTGATGGGATTGGGAAGTGCATCCTGAACTTCCGCATCTTTATGCAAAACTGCTCCTGAAAAAGGCACTTGGTGTGAATCAACCTCAATTTCACTGATCTGATTAGTTTCTCGTTGCTGATGGGAGTCCGTCTCAAACTCAAATAGATAATTGTTCTGAACAATAACCATTTCATAATGATGAATACATTGCTGTAACTCATCTTGCTGTAGCTGTGACTCAATCTGCAAAAAACCAAATTTTCCTTGTTCATTTTATAGATAAGTTTGAATTGTAGAGAGAGTGTATTTACTAATTTAGATTGTGCTATGAACAATAGAAAACATTAGATTGCTTAACAAATCTAAAAAATCATCGATTCTTGCTATTGTCTCAAAAAATAAAGGCTCAACATTCCTATGGAAGTTATAATAATACTACACAAACCCCAACGTTTGAAGATTCCAAAAATGAAGAGAACCAACTATTTATCAAACTATCATTGAATATATAATGCAAACATAAGCATTCCTTGAATCATCTATTGTTCCCAACCAGAACATGTCATTCTTCATAGCCAATATAATTTGTCGTGGTCATTTGCACTTTGCATATAGTTGCATAGAAGCTCATCTATCAATGTAAAAGAGAAACATAATGTATTGATTTAGTTTGTTGAGCAACTGAATGACCTAGAAATACCTTTGGGTCATAAATTTTCACTTTTGTTCCCTCCTCGAGGAACTTTCCTTTTATGCTCTACACATTCTCTCATTCTGAGATGTTAGTTTAAAAAATAAGACTGTTCACCAAACTACTACAACCTTATCCTTGGATGAGACTTGATGATGACACTACAACCTCAACACAATAGTTTATGCACTGAATAATCACTCTTCGCATAAGCATTTGATTGGAATCCCCAAGTGCAGGTTTTATAATTTTAGTCTAAATCAAGGAAAATCAATGACTTAATCTTGTGCACGGTCCTCAACAAAGATCCTTCACCTTCCCACAATGTTGACCCAAATGTTGATATGAGAGGAAAATATTACATGATTAGTCGCAAATCTGAGGGTGAGTATAGATTTATTTTAGAAAAAGCACACTGATTGGAATAAATGATGAGCAATTTCCTCTTCTTTAATAAAATGCCATTGCATGTCCTGTTTTCTTTCTCTCATAGCTAGTCACATATTCCGTCTTGACCACAACCCATATCGAGGATAGTTCCAACACAACTATGGATTAAATGGAGTAATTGAAACAATGGAATAGCACATGTAACAATAGATACAACTGCCTATTTTCCAACTGATAAGAATTACAATCGATTCTAGTGTATTCTATAAATTCTTCAATTAGAAAGAGTCATGAATTGATTTGAGCTTCATACAAATCGTGGTATCCAATAAATTGCAAGGTTGTGTGCTGTTGAACTAGAAATAGTAGGGTTGTCTATTCGTACTTCTTCGAGTGGCATACTGTTATCTATATGGTTTGTAGATAAAATATTTGGTTCAACTAAAAGTAAATAGGAGCATCGACGAGAATAATTTTTCTTGGAGATGCAATTTGCGAAGCGCTGGCGATACTACAAAATCATGATTGAGTAGAAAGTGACATTGGTGTAGCTCAATCCGAGATTGCATTACACCAACAAGCCACAAATTTGTAGAGAGTAATGACAACAAAGTTCCCAAAGTTGCAACACAAGCATGAAGCAGAGGCACAAAGAGCTATACAAATAATTGGTAGACTTATCATAATGGCCTATTAGCTCGGCAGAACGATGACCATATTAAGCAAAGAAAGTGCTTTTATTGTGGGATAACATCGCCAACTACAAAGAGACTAATAGTCTCTGATTATTTCATTCAACTGGGCAGTGGGAGAAGGTGTATCCCATCCGTATACTCAACTGCGTGGGGAAGGAACACTGAGGAAAGATGAGTAGAAACACAATAGGACTGATAGGCAGAGGAGGTAGGGTTTCGACCTAACATACTGATAACAACATCAAGAATAAACATACACAACTGGAAGATATGCACAGAGTCTGCTCAGAGTGGAAAATTTGACAGAAAAAGAAAATGGTCACACAATATTGAATAAATTCTTAGTTGCGTAAGGAAGAGCACCCAGGGAAACCAAAAACCACAAAACTAGTGGTCACAGGATTGAAGGCCACAAAACTAGTGGCTCAAATTTGAGTAGGGCAGGAATTCGCCTACTCTAATACCAAATTCGCTCACTTTGATACCATGTCAAACAATACAAGAATGTGAACAATAGATAAGATAAATTGTTGAACACATTTTACACAAAGATATACATATTAATATAGTCTTATGACCCTTGGTTTTCATATTCCAAGAGCTCTACTAGACTTCCACGACTGTTCACATTCTTCCACACCAACCCTTACCGGATTAGGTGTCCAATAAAATCAATGCACAATATGAATCTAATTACTTTGAAATTAATGTACATCATACATCCAGTTACATCAAATAAAAAATCAACATCTACACTGAAATCAATGTATCTAGTGCAAGCAATCAAATAGGATTAGAAATCAACATATACATCGAAATCAATGAATCTAGTGCAAACAATAAAATAGGATTAGAAATTAATGTCTACACTGAAATCAATGCATCTAGTGAAAGCAATCAAATAGGATTAGAAATCAACGTCTACACTGAAATCGATACATCTAGTGCAAGCAATCAAATAGAATTAGAAATAAACAACTACATTGAAATAAATGCATCCAATGCAATTAATCAAATAGGATTATGAATCAACATCTACACTAAAAATCAATGCATCTATTTCAGTGAAAAACCAAAATATTCATGGCTTTCCTAATCCAACTTAGTTTACCTTTTATAAAAGCCTTACTTCTTCTTCCTCTATGGTTAATAATGGTCAATATTATATAATATCTATATTTGTCTTTGTGTGTCTCTTTCTTCTTCCCTCTCTCTCTCCCCTCCATCTATGTATATATCTCCCTCCCTCTCTCCTTATATATCCCCATATCTCTCTCTCGCTCTGCGTCTCCCTCAATCTCTCTCTTCTTCCCTCTGTCTCTCTCTCCCCGCCATATATATGTATATTTCCCTCTATCTCTCCTTATTTGTCTCTCTATCTCACCCCCCAAAACACACACAATCTATCTTCTTCCCTCCCCATTCCATACATATATTTATTTCCCTCTGTCTCTTCTTCTTTGTCTCTCTATCTCACCCCCCAAACGTACACTCTCTCCCCCCCTCCAAATCCATCTCCCTCTCCCTCCTTCTCTCCTTCTCTCTCTCCCCTCCTCTTTCTCTTCCTTCCTATCTCTCCATCTCTCTCCCCCTTGTCCTCCCTCTCTCTCTCCACCCTCCAACTCTGCCACTATCTCCCTCCCTCCCTCCTTCTTTCTCCCCCCTCCATCTCACACGTGCTCTCTCTCTCTTTTTCCCTCTTTGTCCCCCCTCCATCCATATGATTGAGAATTGTCACTTTGTCTAATCAATAATGTATGTAAGGTATAATATAATAATATTTATAACCGAGATATGATTATTATTATAATATATTAAAATACTAATACTAATAATCAATACTATTGATTGTTATACCAATAATAGTACATAAAAAAATAATCTGTTAAAGAAACAATAGTATGTTAACTTTACCTTATAGACAAACCAACCTTTTTTTGATGAAATTGGTAGCTATGTGCCTCACTTTACATTACATTTTACATTTCATTACATTTCATTACATTCTACATTTTAATTTTTGCATTATATTTTACATTTTGAATTACATTACATTTTGCATTTATATATGTTTTAATTTGAATATTAAACATTACGCCTCAACATCTCTCTCATAGAGCCAACATTTAAAAATTTTTGACATACTTACTTAAATTACACTTACACATCTCTCCCATACTAGGCTGTAGAGCGCTTCTCGGCACAATTAAAAGGATGAGGACAAATCATACCTAGTTATTCACCAATTTAAGTAGAATATTGATAAATTTCTTTCAATCCTTTACCTTGCATGCTGAAACTATAATCACCAACAAAAAATCTTATTGAAGTGGCCTCACACACATGAAGGAAAATACATTGCAAACTATGCTCTAAGAAGAACATATATACTATTTCTCATTCCACAACTAATCTGTAAATTTCCTTGGATATCCTGCTTGAACAATTTGTTACAATAGATCTTATAATATTATGTGATCTTAGATAATGCATATTTATTGTCTTAGATTTTAGAATAAGTAATAACCGACTTTGGTTGAGTTTATGAGATAACTAAACTAAGAAATGCAAAGAACAAGCACATAAAAACAATTACTGATTTTGTAGCCACATTGGCTTGGTGTCTTAGCACGTAGAAGATATTTGATTGCCTCAACTTGGCGAAGTAAGTGATTTTATGATTTCATTCCTAAGGTTAACTTAGGAAAAGTACAATAAAATCTAATTAATTATTGTGGACTATTAGGTCAAATTTCCAAGGATAAATAGTAAAATTATTTAAGTGACTTAGATGTAATATCAACTTTGGTCTGAAGTGAGGCTTAGGGTTTAATCCAAGTTTGTTCAAGAGCGTCAATGTTCAGGGGTCAATTTCTTATTAGGGCAGAGTTTCTAAGTTCTCAGTAGTGGTATTTTTTATGTATTCATTGTGGGTCTAGGATGAAATTTTCTTGAGAAATTTAATATTATGGAAGATTGAGTTGGGTACAAATTTTCTGTTCTACTATGATTGATCTCTCCATTTTATTTTTGTTGAATTTTATTTTCTAAGTTAATATATGAGTGCGTTTATTTTATCAGGAATTTCATAAATATTTGAGATAGATATTTTTTGGATTTTTAATAAATTCTTGAAGTAAAATAAATCTGATCTAGTATAACATAATTTAACATGGTATCATAGCTATAGAAACTCTACGGGGGAAATCATATATCACAAGGGTATTACGACAACACATTATTTTATGATAGCATAATTTTTATTTTGCAGCGAGGGTTTTGTGGCTAAAGTTGATCTGGTAATATGGCATCATCAATTCTAACGTATGAAGATAGGTTGGAGGGGGTTGTAAACTTTAGTCCATGGAAGGAGTGAATCACCCTTGTTTTAATGGCAAATGGTTTATGGGAAATTGCAAGCCAAGATATTCGAGTTCCTCAAGATGCTATAAGAGTCAGGGGCATAATTTTGGATGGTGTGAAGGATCACATAATCCCTCACACAACGAAGAAAGATTCAACCCATCAAATGTGGATGGACTTGAAAAAACTGTACCAAAGTGACAACTAGAACTTAAAGATCATGCTAAGGGAGAAGTTGAATAACATAAAGATGAATAGATCTGAGACTGTGGCCTCATAATTCACAAGAATTTAATAGGTTCATGATGACCTTTTAGCTGTTGAGGAAGAGTTGGATGAGATGGATCTTGCCAAAGTAGCATTGAAAGGGTGTAGCAAACTTAGATCAACCCTTATCTGCCTGATAGCTATGTCACCTCCCATGAAACTGATCTCTAAGTCCTTTGTCCTCCATGGCAAAAAATGAGAGTAAATTCTTTTCCAACCTAGGCACATACATCACCTCTTTCACCTCCATAAGACTCCCTAAGTCTAGTTGGAATTGTATGCTGCCAATGCCCTCTATTGCATACCTAGTGTTGTCATCAAACTCCACATGTAGATCTCTATGCTCCTTCGCCATACTGGTGAAGGTATCATGAAATCCTATCATGTGACAAGAGGCTCCACTATCCACAAACCACACCCCTCTTGTAGCACGTGTAGTGAAAACACAAAATTGGGAAACACTTTTAACTTGTTTTTGATGTAGAAAATTGTGACTTTTTATGTTTTTTAAACTTCAACCATTGTAAACTCATATTTTCTTTGAGAATTTTTAGTTGCAGTAAAAATAATATTTCTAAAGAATTTTCTGCCTCCTTACTTACATATTTTTAATAAATTTTTAATAGACACATAGTTGGATAAATTTGGTGTTTACTGATTGCATATACTTGAAAAATCTCAGGGAAGTACAATGAGTGATTTAATGAATCACCATGGTTTTTAGACATGATTAATTTTTGAGGAAAAAATATGTATAGTCACAATCTAAAAATATTTCACTAGTGGATGGATTATTTTTGAGGAATTTTTAGATTCAATCACTATTTTTTATCATTTAATGAAAAAGGGCAAGACAAAAAAATGGTGATTTTTCAACGCATTCCACGATCCATCAAATATATATTTTTAAAGTGATCATCAATAAGTCATCTAAAAATACACTTTTGAAGAAGACAAAGAGAGAAAGCTACATGTGATTTTTCAAATGATTTGGTGTTTCAAATTTTTTTTTTTTGAAAAGTTCGGCTGCTATGTTTTGTATTCAGAAAAAAAAACAGGGATTTCAAATCCTCTAGTACATAATGCGCGCAGACTGAAGGGAGACAAAGGGTTTACAAAAAGAGGCACCCCTTTGCTCCTTAGCTTGCTGTTTTTGCTACTATTTATAACAGAATTACTATAGATTCTAACAAAGGAAAATAACAAAAAAGTACATTTGTAGTTCATTCAGTCAATCAGGATGTGTTGGATGTGTCTAGCCGTTGATTCCTCCGGCTGGTCATCTTTGGCTTCTTGTTTGACGCTGGAGGAGCTGGTGGCGATGGCACTTTTCTTTTCCATCATGAATTTCAAAATGGAGATTGATTCTTCGGCGTGAGCGCAGCGGTTGAGGACGTGCCTAAATTGCTCTTGGAGGGAAGCTGCCTTGTGCATGAAGAGCTGGATTTCTGCTTTATATTTTTCAGTGTTAATGCGGTCCTGTTCAAAGATTCTTCTACTCTGCTCATCAAGTCGCCTATTGTGCTCTTCCAATCTGGCGTCCAATAATTTCTGCTTGTCTTCTAGGATTTCTTGCTGAGTCCTTATTTCTTCCAACTCAGCTTGCAGATCAGCACAGTGAAAACAGTCCTCACTGCGCGCCATTGAGGCAACAATTATTCGGAGAAGATGGTAGGTGAAAACAGAGGCGCTGTGGGCGGGAGTATTTTGAACGATACTGGATGCTCTGTCTTGATGACAAATTCTGGAATTGGTGGCAGGGGAAAAGGAGATTCCCGCTTTCAGAGGGACCGTTACAGAAAATGATTTAGAAGTGGGCTCACTGCACAGGACCGGGGAGAAACGGTCTCGAGGTCGGGAGAGGAAGAAGGGGTCAGGACAGAAGGGAGAACCAGAGGAGGAGGCGGTGAAGGGGAGAGGGGAAGGAGATATAGCGAAGGGGGAGAGCTCGTTGGACGATGCTGAGAGGCTGGAGATGGGAGTAGGATTAGGAAAGGGGAGGGTCGAGAGGGGCAGAACGAAAAGAACTGGGATGATACGAAGAGAGGGAGGCACTGAAAATGTCAGGGAAGGAGCTGCAAGACGGAACGCCTTGCAGAGCCAAGCTTGCACAAACCTGTAAGTCACAATACCAAACGTTAGAATAAAATTGAGCTGAGAGTAGGGAAGCGATACCAGCGAGATGAATCTCCTCAGGCTCTGAAGAAGAGCGTTTTCTCCAGACGTGAGTTGCAGCACAGTCTCCTGATCGCAATGAGCGGCTCTTTGGCTACTGAGAGTTACATTTATAGAATGGCGCTGACAATGAGTAGAGTTCCAACCAGGGGTCGGGTTCACGAGAATGTAGTGGTTCTGCCCCAAATCTCTTAAGCAATCTTCTTTTACTGTGTTTTTAAGCTTATTGCCGGCGCTGATATGAATTTCTTTTCCTTTTGTCAGGTGATTACCTTGATCGAGGATCGGGTTTGGCAGGCTGTGCATACTGTGTTCTCTGCAGTATGTCCTTTTTCTGCGTAGATCATGTCTTTCACACACTTGGTTGACCAAGTGAATCTGTGCAAAACTTTGAGTGTTCTGGATCATGGCAGGGGTTGAAAGATTTCTCTGTTATTGTACCTTAGCGTTCCTTCTTGCCTTCCCATTGCATCATTGGCTCTCTTGTCAGCTTCTGTGTTTAGCGTGCGGAGTATGTGATAGAATTTGATGTGCTCGAAGTGACTGAGGAGGAGCTTGATGCGCTCTATGTGTTGTTGGAGATTACTGTTGGGGGATCTCTGATTGTTGATCATAAGGCGGATAATGATGGCAGAGTCCCCAAAAATTAATGCTTTTCTGATGCCCATTCTTTTTAGTTGCATTAGACCTTGATATAGGGCTAATGCCTCTGCGTTATTGTTTGATTTTCTTCCCAGGCTCCATTCATAGTTGCAGATGTTGACCCCATACTCATTTAATATGACTCCTCCCGCTCCTACTTGGCCAGGGTTTGACTTTGAAGCGCCATCGAAGAATAATTTTGGGCAGTTACTGCTCTGTATCCACATCTTGTATTCCTGAGCGGGTAGTCTAATTTCCCACTCCCTGACTTGTGCTTGCTGCTGTTTGGCATTTTTCTGAGTCTCTTGATGTTGTCCTGATCGATCCAATATGTGTCTTATGACTGATCTTTCTTCCACTGAGTAATCTACTGCTTTGATTTTTCCTTTATTCTTTACTGCAATTGCCTCTTGTGCCAAGGTGTGGGCTTTATTGCACATTGATTGAACATTGCTCTCTTTGTTTTGGAAGATCTTTTTATTTCTAGTGAGCCAAATTCTCCAAAGTAAGTTATGGGGAATAATATCCCAGATTATTTTAATAATCTTGCTCCTCTTATCTTTCCAAGGGCAGTTTCTTTTCCATTCGTATATTGTATCTGGAATGTTCTGTTGAGGTTGCCAATTTATATTACCCAAGGAAGACAAATTGATCCAGCAACTCTTGGCGAAGGGGCAGTCAAGGAACAGGTGATGTATTGTCTCCTCTGCTGAACAACAGTTGGGACATCTGGATGGACCATTAATCCCTCTTTTTCTCAAGTTTTCAGCAGTGAGGACTTTGCCTTTGAGCAACAGCCAGGTGAAGAATTTGATTTTGGGGATGGCCTCAGATTTCCAAACAATTCTCCAATGGTTCCAAATGGGTATCTGATAAGTGCTATTGCAAATGTAGTGGTGCCCAGATTTGATGGTGTAGCTTGAGCCCGTGGGGTCCCATCGAAGTCCGTCTGTTGCTCCTTTTTTTATGGGAGCTCTATTATGAAGGTTCTCTTGAAGGGCTTTGAGACTTGTTGCTAAAGTTGAAGGAGTTGCTGGGAATTCCCAATTATACCAGGCACCTGTGTCCTCATCCCATTTCGATATTTGGTCAAGCCTCTGGATGCCTTTGCAATTGAGGTGATGTATTATGGGAATGGCTTCTTCAATAGTATTTAGAGGCTGAAGACCCATTATCTTATCAGTGGCATAGTTTATGCTGTCCCCTCCTCCAGGGATCTTCGAGGTGTTTTGTTTAAGGAGAGGGATTGCTTTTTTGCAGAGGTGCCAAATTTTGGTGGAGTCTCTGTTGGGGATGTCATTCTCAAGAAGTCTTTGTCTAGTGCCATTGATATATTTGCTTTCAATGACCTGTTTCCACCAAGCTTTTGGCTCATTAATTAACCTCCATGCCATTTTGATCCCAAATGCCAAGTTCAGGATTTTGGGAGCCCTTATTCCCAGACCACCTCTATCTTGAGATTGAATCACACTTTCCCAGCTGACCAAATTAAATCTATTTTTTTCTTTTTTGCCTCCTTGCCATAAGAAGTTCCGGAGGGCAACTTCCAGCTTATGGTGAAAAGTAGCTGGAGCTTGGTAAAGTGTAAATCTATATAATGGTAAGGAGGATATACCTGATTTGAGGAGGATTATCCTGCCTGCTGGATTGAGCCATTGAGTTCCCCATTGCTGTACCTTCCTCTTGACTTTTTCTATGATTTCATTCCAAGTTACTGCTTTTAGTGGACCCAGGCTGACCGGCATCCCAAGGTAGATAAAATGGTCCCAATTTGTCTTATAAGCCACTCCAAAAATATTGGCAATGCTGTGGGTGGTGTGGTTGGAGATGTTCCAGCCATAGATGCAACTTTTGTGGAAGTTGATCACTCCCCTTGAATACTTCATAAATTGATCGAGGAGAGTCTTGAAGCGTCTTGCAATGGTAGTGGAAGCTCCTCCAATCAGGAGAGTGTCGTCAGCAAATTGGGAGTGATTGATGTTTTTGACTCCATTCCCGAATTTGATGCCAGAGATGAGGCCAACTCTTCCATTATGATCTAGAGCACTGCTGAAGGATTCAGCCATAAGAATGAAAAGATAAGGAGAGAGAGGGCAGCCTTGCCTTAGTCCTCTGGTGGATTGGAAGGCTTCACAAGGGCGCCCATTGATCAGTGGCGAGATCCAAGGTCCTGATATGCAGGCAGTAATGGTGCTGATGAAGGCAGTGTTGAATCCCATTTTCCTCAAGACAGCGAACAAGAAAGAGTGTCTTACCCGGTCGAAGGCGTTGGCTAAGTCAAGCTTGAGGACGAAGCCTTTCTCTTGCCTAGAGGTGCTGGAGTGAATGGCTTCTTGGACCAAAGTGATTGTGTCATGGATTTGCCTATTAGATAGAAAGCCGCCTTGATTCTCAGATATTAAGGATGGGAGAAGGGGCTGAAGTCTAGTAGCTATGATTTTCGTGAAAATATTATATGAGGAGTTACACAAGGATATTGGTCGAAACCTGGAGAAGGATGTGGGTCGGTTTTCCTTGGGAATGAGGGCAAGGAAAGTTGAGTTTGTGAAACCCCCCATTTTCCCTTTTCTTTGAATTCCTCTTAACATCTTTAAGAGGTCTTTTCTTATCAGCTGCCAATGATCCCTGTAAAAATTGATTGGGAAACCGTCCGGGCCCGGAGACTTGTCCGGTTGCAGGGTCCAAATCGCTTTCCTGATTTCCTCTTCCGTTATTTCTCGATTTAGACTGTCGTTTACCTCTTGAGAAATACCTTTTGGAAGATGCTGCAACAGCTCAGAGTAATCGACTTCTTCATGATTTTCAGTGAGGAGACTTTTGAAGTGAAGGGATGCAGCCCTCTTGATGGATTCTTGATTATTATGCTGGTTGCCTTCATTGTCAGTGATGGCATTTACATTGTTCCTTGTCTTCCTAATTGTGGCTTGCTTATGAAAATAGGCAGTGTTTTTATCTCCTTATTTTAGCCATAGTTGTCTTGATTTAAACCTCCACTTTGTTTCTTCTGCTCTCTTGATATGGATTAACTGCCCCTGTATTTCCCATTCCTTGTTTTTCAGCTGGTGGGTGAGCCCTTGATCTTCGATTTGTTTTTGGACTTCCTCCAAGTCTTGCTGTATTTTTTTTTTTAAATTTTTTCAGGCTCTTGGTAGCTGACTTTTGCCCATTCTTTGAGAGCTTTTCTTGTGTTTCTGATTTTGGTTTCCCATATATGGCTTGGAGAGCCTTCTACATGATGCTTCCAGGTGGTTTCTATAATCTCTTCGACCTCTCCAATATTCCTCCACAGCGGATTGTACCTGAACGGAATTGGCCCCAGCTGAGAGTGGGAATCCAAAGTAAGGAGGATGGGGAAGTGGTCTGAGGCCGTGGCATTGAGAATTTTCGTGTGACCTGCAGCAAAGGCAGAAAGGAGAGAAATGTTTACCAGAATTCTATCCAATCGCTCCATGATATTTCCTGGTCCCAATCTTCTGTTATTCCAGGTATATTTTCGATTTTTTGGGATAATGTCAATCAATTCATGATCAGACATTATTTCTTCCAACTGACTTCTGAAGGGATCATGTGTGAAATTACCCCCTCTCTTCTCATTCGCGTGGAGGACTAAGTTAAAGTCGCCAGCGAGAATGATATTAGGATTCTGCTCATTGTCCAGATTTTCTTTCAGATCTGTCCAGCACTATTCCTTTTCTCGGTAATGATTGGGGAGATAGACATTGTAGATAATGAGGTCACATCTGTCCTCTTTACTACTTAGATTGGTCTTCAACCAGTTTTGGTTGAGAATGGATGACTTACAATCCCAGCGTTGGTTATTCCACATGGTAGTGATTCCTCCAGATGCTCCTCTTGAGTTGCTGCTAGCCCCTGAGAAGTTTTTTTGGGCATCTACAATTTTCTGCATTTCATGTTAACTTTGTTTAGTTTCTTGAATCAACAAGATTTCAGGTCTTTCATTTTGAAGAAGGTCTCTTAAGGCAGTTGATTTGGAGGGGTGCCCCATGCCCCTACTGTTCCAAGATAAGAGCTTCATCATGATGCATTCAAGCGAGGAGGTGCTCGCCTCTCATGTTCTTTTCCTGCTGCTTCTTTTTCTTGGTGTCCTGTCATGAAGGATTCCATAGGGGTTTGGAATCCAAGGGAAATGTCTTTTTGGGTGTTTTCTTCCCGATGCTGTTTGGCAGACTTCCTTCCTGGTCCCAGCTTCTTATGGATATCACTTGAAGTTCCAATATCTTTGGAAGAGCTTCTAGTGGTTCTAGAAGGGGGAGGGTCAGAGGAAGGCTGGGAGAGGATCCAAGTGATCAAGGGAGGATCAGACAGTTCAAAGGAGGGCGGATCAGATTGGGGTTCTTCAGAGGATAGAATGATGAAAGGGTTGGAGGATGAGGGAAGGGGAGGATCTTGGGATGGGCCCGAGGATTTGAGAGGAGGAGAGATGGGGCAGTGGGAAGAAGGGCCCGGCTGATCAGATGTTGATTCATGTTTGGACGTCTGAGGTGCCTTCTTTTTTTTCACAGTTTCCCATTGTCCTCCTTGATCTTCAGTTTCCAAGTTGGTTACTTTAGTGCATCTATTAGCGAAATGACCGTATTCATGACATACCTTGCATTTAAAGGGTATTTGCTCGTAATCTTGCTGCTGAATGTAGCTCCAATCGTCCACCTTCAGCTTGATGGCTTCCGGCAGTCCTTTCCCGAGGTCCACTTCTACGCAGATTCTGGCACAGGCTTGCATGTTGTCTTTGGGCTCACTTCTGTCAATGTATTTCCCTACCGCGTTCCCGATTGCTTTGACCGATTCATCTCCCCAACAATGCAAAAGAAGATGCGGAAGACGGACCCAAACTGGAACCGTATTGGGGATGTCTAGCTCAGGATCAAAATCAGGGGTCCATTTGTTGAGATATAGCCCACGGGAGTCCATGAAATAGGGCCCATTTCTAAATATCAGATCCTTATCTGCTTTGGTTTCAAAGTGAAAGGTATAGTAACCTTTGCCACAGAAACGAATGGAGATCTTCCCTTGGATTTTATCGGACCAATTTCTTTCTAGCCATCTTTGGACTGTTCTTGGAGAGGGCCATAAGCCTGTAAACTGTCCTATGAGTCCTTTCTCAGCTAGTGATAGAGCTGCCATTCGAGGAAGTGATGGAGGCAGCTGAACTTCTTGGAGGATATCTAGTTTCTTAACAAATTTTGAAGTTGTTGGTTTAGGCCTGGCAGGGGGAAGAGACTTTACCAGTTCTGAAAAGGCCTTCTCGACATCCCCTTGGGATGGATCTGGTTGGGCCATGGCTAAAGCCAGGGCCCGGAATGCAGGCCTCGCGGCCGAGGCCGAGGCGGCGGCGCAACAGCTGCTCACAGTTCTCCTAGGTCACGCTTCAGCTCCGCTCCCGATCGCTCCCCTCGAATCCCCAATTGATTGGTGTTTCAATTTTTAAGTTATTGGATTTTCAGCAATTTTCAGAACTATCAAAATATGAAGTGGACATTTTAGTATAAAATTAGTAATAAATATCAATCCTTCATGAAAATGAAGAAATAATATATCATTAGAAACTATATTTAGAGATGAATTTATTGGTACCAAGATCACCACCTAAGTCTCAAATTTGGTAGGGATTTGGATTCTTCAAAGTTTCCGTTTCTGGAAAATTGTAGAATTTTTCCTGATTTTGATTGATGGAAAACTCTTAGCCTAGAAACACTCTCGAATAAAAAATGTAAAAAATTATCGGCTGAGAAATTTAAAATCTCTTACTATAATTTTTTGCAACTCTAGTTTGTGTTAACCACGGAGTAAAAACCCTCAGCCGAGAGATTTTCAAACTCTCAACCGACAATTTAGTTAGAGAATATTTACCCAGGCCAAGACTCTTGGCCGAGAGTTTACCTTGAGCACGAAAACTATGAGTTTAGAAAGCACAATGTAAATTGACATTTGATTTGCAATTCATAATAAAGTACTTTAAATGTGTATTGTAAGAGCTTGAACTCATGCTAATATTATCAAGATGTTTAGGGATTGTCTTTTTACCATGGTGAAATGTCGGAAAGGTTGGATCATGGTGAAATTAGCAATCATAAATGAGAAAATGGTTTCTACTATCATGATCATACAATATTATTTTTGTTTACAGTATTTGTTTTTGGTGAAGAGTCAGAAATTTTGTTCATTAGGCCGTAGTTAACTCATGAGAAGCTGCACATGAGTGTATGGCTTAGTGGTCGGGGAAGTCGTTTACACGCACCGATGGATTCCTGCTGCCCAGCAGATGCTGGTGCATATTTGGTGGTTGTTGGCATATTCCGTATGATGTTGGCTGCGATATATCGTAATATGATGTAATATGTGGTTTTTCAGCGGGGACCTTCCCCGCGTGAAAAAAAACACTCATAAGAAGCAATTTTGAGAATTTTGATACAATTCTACAAATATAATCTTGGACATGTTTATATCAGTATGATTATTTTGCTTACTTTATTTTTAGAGTTGAGTTTTCACTATTCATTTTCTAGAGGCTATGTAATGTTTACATGAGCTAGCTCCATTGCTGCAAGCCTTCATGAACTTGGTGATTGCCTTTTTGATATAAAATTACAGTTCATTCATTGATTGGCTAATTCATGCTTACAGATAGCACATTCGCGATTTTTGCACCTTAAAGTCAAAATAAAACTGTAATTGTTTGTACATTGGCCATTACAGTTCTTTTGACCATTTTGATATGGTGATTTATGTTGTGGAAATCCTATGAATAACAAATTGCTTATTTTTTTGCTTGCAAGTTTCCCTATCACCATTGAAATCAATCAATTTTAGATAAACAAAAGAATTGTTATTACATTTCTTTGAACATTCACCAGAATGTGTCAATTAATTTTATGGTATTCTATTTTTTGAACACAAAAAAGGTTTTAAATATTTGCACTAGTAAAGTTACCTTGCCCCAACTATATTACCCATAGAGATACATAATGCAAGGAAATCCCCCAACTATATTACCCATAGAGATACATAATGCAAGGAAATCAACCTTTGTACTAACATTTATTTCCACTTTTATTGGAGATGCTCAGGCTTCAAAATCATTCTACAAAAACCTTTTGACATCAAATCAACAAGATTATAATTTTCTATTTTTCCAATTTCAATCCATTTTTTGTGAAGCTAATATTAAAAAACATATACATATTATTTCAATGAAGAAGTTAGAAATTTTTCAATAAACTGAAGGAACAAATTGAAATTGTTTCCGGCGATAAATTTATTGGCACAAGAAAATGAAAATTCTAAAAAAAGTTGGAAATTCATATCACAAGAAATATGTCCTACCTAACTTATTTCATTTTAGCTTTAGAGATCTCGAAATACAAATCATAATGCCACTTCCCTCTCTTTCCATCTCTTGCCATCCTCTGCAAGTACAAGTTTCTTATTAAGATAATGACTTGCTACTATCTAAACTAAAGAACTTTATTAAGATAATGACTTGCTACTATCTAAACTAAAGAACTTCGAACTTCGAGTGCTTCCTGTAATCACAATGGAAAATATAATTTACTATCCAGAATCCTCCTCTCTCATTTTGACTGAAAATGTAATGTTATTTATGTCCTTGGAATATTTAATTTGAACTAAGTCGTTAGAAGACCATACGTTAATATGACTTTGATCTTTGGTGGCTTGCAACTGAGAACATAACAAACGAATATTAGTTACTTCCTATAGATATTCATCAACAAAAGGATTATTGATTTCATTTTAGTTGTTTTAACCTTTGTTTCCAGTCACATCGATATGAAATATAAGCTAACGAGCTAATATGAAAGCTTGCAATGTTTTCTTATTCAAAATAATATTATTTTATTTTTAGAAACATATTATTTTATTTTTTAGTTAGATTATATTTTTTAAATTTACAATCAACATAAAAATAACACAAATGGATAAACCAGGGACATGTAAAAAGAAAAAAAGAGAGAAAGATCTATAGGTTATTTAAATTATATAAATTAGGCTCGTGGATATATGAATAATAACAATTTTATGTTCTGCTGGAGGAAATGCATGTTATGATTCATCTCAATTTTAAAAGCAAGTCATAAAATAGAGTTACTAGCATTGATGTTCATACTAAATCTTAATCTTTCTCATCTATTCTTTTTTGGATGTGATGCAGGAGCATCCAGCTCTGAGGAGACGTAAAGTGGCTGACAGTCTCTTGAAGAAACCAGAACACACAGTTGTTTATTTTTAATTGGACAAGTGTTGGGCTTGTCAGTTAGGTGACTTATTTTATTTGTTTTATTTTATTTTTATTTTATCTGTCTAAGATTGATAGGATTAGGATAATTCTAGTGGAGCACTGTTACTGTTTAATAGAAATTAGTAGCAGAAAAAATAATTGATTAGTTTCTGTTAGGAAGTTAAATTAGTTAGGAACAGTTAAACAAAATTGGTAAACAATTACTTTCTGTTGGGGTAGTTCCTCAAAGAACAGTTGTGTTTCCTAGAGATAAAAACAGGAAGATAATGATTGTACGGGATTCCTCCGTAAGACAAAAGAAAGAGAAAAATACAGTCATTGCAAGATTACATATTTTCCAATAGTTAATTCCAAGTTATTTTTCATCACTGTAGAGATTAATGTCAAGTTATTTTTCATCACTGTAAAGATTAATGTCAAGATTATTTTCTTCACTGTAAAGATTGTACATGCAATATAATATGTTTCTTTTATAGAACAAAAATAGCGCTGAAGTAATAACACAGGAAGCCAACAAAAACAGCTGAACGATATAACCACCGAATTCAAGTTACAGACCAGGGAGAGAGGAAACTGCGAGCGCAGAAAGAGTCTCAAGTGGAGCAAACAAAGTGAAGATACAGAGAACGGTTCCGCAAATACCAACTCAGACAGAGCAAGAATTCGGTATAGAATCACATACAGGTAACTTGAAAAAACGCAAACCCTCATAGCAAATTTCAAGACCAAGCAAGTACATAATGAAATGAACATGTATCGAAATCATTTCATGCATCTATTGTAACCTATCACGCATAGTAGAAGATATTCATTTTCTTTTAAAGCAAATCATTTATTAAAAGAGCAGAGGTACAGTCCAGTTCCGACAAAGATTTGCCGCCACCAAAAACCAAAGAATAATACACAGTCCCGAGTTATTAAAAAAATAACAGATAGGTTCCAAGAGACCGAGGGTTTATAGCGCCTGAGCGCGAACCTACAAGATGAGGGCTCGACTTATCGAGTGACCCACTCATCAAAGAAAAAGACCAGTATCGTATGTCCATCTTCTTAAAACAATAACAGAGCAGCGAAGCTTCCAGAACCAAGAGTCGAAATGACTAACACCCAGTAAGGGTTTTTACAAACAAACTGCCACATTGCCGAAGCCAGGGTCGAAAGCAAGGAGGGTCATGCCCTTCGACTGAACCAGACTTGCCACCTAACAGAACCAGACTTTCTACCTAACAGAGCCTACGAAATCCACAGAACCAACAACAATATACAGCCTATTCAATGGAGAAATGCTACCCGTGAAATGGAGAGCCAGAACATTCGATAGGAGGAGCAGAGCATAACGAGCCACGGAGCAGCCACAGGTAGATACCTGTCACAGAACAAGAACGACGTTAAACCCAAATGAGCATGAGAAAACAGTGAAATAAAAAACGAACCAGATAAGGGTCTGGTAAAGAAATTTACCTGTAAGCGAAGAGCTGGGGTCGGAGAACTGGAGGACCGCCATACCCTATTGACAGTAGCGAAAGAATGTCAGGGTTGGAACGATAAAAATCCAAAATTGTTTATCAGGGACGAGAAGTCTTACCTTGTAACCCGGATGAAGCGTTGGAGCATGGAGTGAACCCTGTCACCAGAGAAAACCAGTCAATTATACAACTACAGACAGCGCAAGCATAAAATCAAAATAAACCAGTCGACGCCCAGTAAATAACACTAACGTTGTGCAAAGAAAGGGGTACCGTTACAGGCCTCGAAGGCACGCATCCCTAACCTCAAAGGACCAACAAGGTTCATGCAAATCGCCATTGAAGACCAGGTAAAGAAACTCGAGGGTTTCACATCAGTTGCAGACGGAGTCTCTCAGAATAGCAGTGGAGTGAGAATGATGGAATGAGCGCGGCAATCGTTGACAAAAGGCAGTGTAATCGGCAGGTGTGGGGCTGTGACCGATAGTCCCGGGACAAACCCTAAAATAAACCTCGAGGTAACGTACCGTGGAGTAAAGTCGACATTAAAATCGTTTCCGGACACGGGTCATATCAGGGACAGGTGTGAGAACCGGCGGGAGCCATCATAAGTGGTATCAGAGCTAGTTTTTGAGTTAGAACTAATGGAACAGGCAGAAGGCGAAGGTGAAGTAAGAGGAAGAGGAAGAGGA
>APFE030541234.1:18185-31387 GCA_000404065.3 Pinus taeda | reverse complement strand
GCGAGATTTGCGCACCAATGTTGGATACAATCAAGAAAGTGAATCAGCCATTTCACTGGACTGAAGCAGCAGAAAACAATTTTCAGATCTTGAAGAAGAAGATTACTGAAAGACCTGTGTTGAGACTGCTTGACTTCAACAAACTTTTTCAAGTTCGTTGCGACGCCAGTGGTACAGCCATTGGAGCAGTCCTGAGCCAGGAGGACAGACCAGTTGCTTATTTCAGCGAAAAGCTAAATGAAAGCAGACAGAAGTACTCGACCTATGACAATGAATTTTACGCTATTGTACAGGCTTTGAAACATTGGCGACATTATCTATTGGGTAACGAATTTATTTTATTTTCTGACAATTCTGCATTACAGTACATTATGCAGCAGCATAAATTGAACCACAAGCATGCAGCTTGGGTTGAGTACCTGCAAAGTTTCACGTTTGTACTAAAGCACATTAGTGGGCAATCAAATAAGGTAGCAAATGCGCTTAGTAGGAGAACATTACTGTTACAGGAGAGCACAATGCAGATCTTAGGATTTGAACACTTGAAAGAGTTGTATCCGACTGACACCGAGTTTATGGAAGCCTATGAGGCTTGCCAGAACCCGCTGTTATGAAATGACAGCAAGTGGCTGGATTATAACTTACAGGAAGGATTGCTTTTCAAAGGAGGGCAGTTATGCATTCCCAACTGTTCTATGCGGGAAAATATCATACAGGAAAAACACAGTGGAGGCCTAGCAGGACACTTTGGAATTGACAAAACCATTGCTCAGGTACAACACTTCTATTTTTGGCCTAAATTGCAGCGGGACGTGCAGAGGTATGTGACTAGATGTAAAACTTGTCAATTGGCAAAAGGTCATAGTCAGAACACTGGACTTTATATGCCACTACCCATCCCTAGTCGACCTTGGGATTCGGTCAGCATGGATTTTGTGCTTGGTTTTCCAAAGACACAACGCGGCTTTGATTCAGTGATGGTTGTAGTCGACCGATTTTCAAATATGGCACACTTTGTACCGTGCAGGAAAACCAGCGACGCTACGTACATAGCACATCTTTTCTTTACAGAGATTGTGCGGTTACATGGACTTCCACGAACCATTATCTCTGACAGAGATGTCAAGTTTACAGGTCATTTCTGGAGAACCCTGTGGAAAAAGTTAGATACTCAGTTGCAGTTCAGCTCCGTTTATCATCCGTAGACGGACGGACAGACGGAGGTAGTGAACCGAAGTCTGGGGAATTTGCTCAGAAGTCTAACAGGTGAAAATTCCCGGACTTGGGATCGTGTACTGGCACAGGCGGAATTTGCATATAACGATTCTCCTAACCGTAGCACAGGCTACAGCCCATTCCAAATTCTGTATGGCATGCATCCGCGAGGAGTGCACGAGTTACGAGATTTGGGGAAACTGGAGAAACGTAGCGCTGATGGGGAAGATTTCGCCCAAGCTATGAGCAAACTGCACGAACAGGTTAAGCTCAAACTACAGGACAAGAGTCAGAGATACAAGCAGCGAGCTGATACAAAACGCCGGGAAGTTCAGTTTAATGTCGGGGATGAAGTTCTTGCGTACTTACGCAAGGAACGGTTTCCAAAGCGAGAGTACAACAAGCTCAAGTTTAAGAAAATCGGGCCCTGCAAGATCATTCACAAATTTTCTGCGAACGCTTACGAGATACAGTTGCCACCAGGGATTGGTATTTCCCCTATCTTTAACGTGGCAGATCTGTTCCCTTATGTTGCAGGTTCGGCAGATGATGCAGCAGCAGAGCCACCGCGGGACACCAAATTGGAAGGAGATTCATGGACGAGACAGATGCCGAAGGCACCACCCGTCGAAATTGAGGGAATTCTGGACACACAGGTAGCTAAGCGCACGCGCAGGAAGGAGTATTTACGGTATTTGGTAAAGTGGAAGAACCGTCCAATAGAGGACAGTTCGTGGCTTAATGAGACTCAAATACAAAAGGCGGGCTATTTTGTTGACGACCTCATGGAACAGAGCCATGACTTTTTGTCACCCCGGGAGCCTGATGCAGGAGCATCCAGCTCTGAGGAGACGTAAAGTGGCTGACAGTCTCTTGAAGAAACCAGAACGCACAATTGTTTATTTTTAATTGGACAAGTGTTGGGCTTGTCAGTTAGGTGACTTATTTTATTTGCTTTATTTTATTTTTATTTTATCTTGTCTAAGATTGATAGGATTAGGATAATTCTACTGGAGCACTGTTACTGTTTAATAGAAATTAGTAGCAGAAAAAATAATTGATTAGTTTCTGTTAGGAAGTTAAATTAGTTAGGAACAGTTAAATAAAACTGGTAAACAGTTACTTTCTGTTGGGGTAGTTCCTCAAAGAACAGTTGTGTTTCCTAGAGATAAAAACAGGAAGATAATGATTGTACGGGATTCCTCCGTAAGACAAAAGAAAGAGAAAAATACAGTCATTGCAAGATTACATATTTTCCAATAGTTAATTCCAAGTTATTTTTCATCACTGTAGAGATTAATGTCAAGTTATTTTTCATCACTGTAAAGATTAATGTCAAGATTATTTTCTTCACTGTAAAGATTGTACATGCAATATAATATGTTTCTTTTATAGAACAAAAATAGCGCTGAAGTAATAACACAGGAAGCCAACAAAAATAGCTGAACGATATAACCACCGAATTCAAGTTACGGACCAGGGAGAGAGGAAACTGTGAGCACAGAAAGAGTCTCAAGTGGAGCAAACAAAGTGAAGATACAGAGAACAGTTCCGCAAATACCAACTCAGACAGAGCAAGAATTCGGTATAGAAGCACATACATGTAACTCGAAAAAACGCAAACCCTCATAGCAAATTTCAAGACCAAGCAAGTACAGAATGAAATGAACATGTATCGAAATCATTTCATGCATCTATTGTAACCTATCACGCATAGTAGAAGATATTCATTTTCTTTTAAAACAAATCATTTATTAAAAGAGCAGAGGTACAGTCCAGTTCCGGCAAAGATTTGCCGCCACCAAAAACCAAAGAATAATACACAGTCCCGAGTCATTAACAAAATAACAGATAGGTTCCAAGAGACCGAGGGTTTATAGCGCCTGAGCGCGAACCTACAGGATGAGGGCTCGACTTATCGAGTGACCCACTCATCAAAGAAAAAGACCAGTATCGTATGTCCATCTTCTTAAAACAATAACAGAGCAGTGAAGCTTCCAGAACCAAGAGTCGAAATGACTAACACCCAGTAAGGGTTTTTACAAACAAACTGCCACATTGCCAAAGCCAGGGTCGAAAGCAAGGAGGGTCATGCCCTTCGACTGAACCAGACTTGCTACCTAACAGAACCAAACTTTCTACCTAACAGAGCCTACGAAATCCACAGAACCAACAACAATATACAGCCTATTCAATGGAGAAATGCTACCCGTGAAATGGAGAGCCAGAACATTCGATAGGAGGAGCAGAGCATAACGAGCCACGGATTAGCCACAGGTAGATACCTGTCACAGAACAAGAACGGCGTTAAACCCAAATGAGCATGAGAAAACAGTGAAATAAAAAACGAACCAGATAAGGGTCTGGTAAAGAAATTTACCTGTAAGCGAAGAGCTGGGGTCGGAGAACTGGAGGACCGCCATACCCTATTGACAGTAGCGGAAGAATGTCAGGGTTGGAACGATAAAAATCTAAAATTGTTTATCAGGGACGAGAAGTCTTACCTTGTAACCCGGATGAAGCGTTGGAGCATGGAGTGAACCCTGTCACCAGAGAAAACCAGTCAATTATACAACTACAGACAGCGCAAGCATAAAATCAAAATAAACCAGTCGATGCCCAGTAAATAACACTAACGTTGTGCAGAGAAAGGGGTGCCGTTACAGGCCTCGAAGGTACGCATCCCTAACCTCAAAGGACCAGCAAGGTTCATGCAAATCGCCATTGAAGACCAGGTAAAGAAACTCGAGGGTTTCACATCAGTTGCAGACGGAGTCTCTCAGAACAGCAGCGGAGTGAGAATGACAGAATGAGCGCGGCAATCGTTGACAAAAGGCAGTGTAACCGGCAGGTGTGGGGCTGTGACCGATAGTCCCGGGACAAACCCTAAAACAAACCTCGAGGTAACGTACCGTGGAGTAAAGTCAACATTAAAATTGTTTCCGGACGCGGGTCATATCAGGGACAGGTGTGAGAACCGGCGGGAGCCATCAGGATGTTTGGATGAGCTATGCTATGACTGATCCTAATTTTAAAAGCAAGTCATAATGCAGAGTTATTAACATTGATACTAATACTAAATCTTATTATCTTTCTCATTTTTTTAGATAACCCAAATGGGTGAAGCCTAATCTTGGGTGCAAGTAGAAGAAAAAGAAATAGAAATAATTATGAAATTGATTTTTTTTTCTTTTTCTTTTCAATTCTGCTTTTGCCAAAATATCCAGAAAGAAAAACAAAAACAACAACCAGAAAGAAGAAAAAAAGAGAATTTATGAAAATGACTTGATTTTTAATAAAAATTATTAATTTTTCTTTCTATAAAATATCAATTTCCTATATGTATCAATTTTTCTTTTATAAAATACCAATTTCCTATATATCACTTTTTCTTTTTATAAAATATCAATTTCCTATATATGCTTTCTTTTTATAAAATATCAGATTTTACATAAATAAAATTTGAAATTATTTTTGATTTCATATTTTAAATTTAAAAATAACATAATTTTAAGAGGAAGAAATGAGTGTAGTTTTTTTTTTAGAGAATTTTAGAGGGAAAGTTTTTTATTATTCAGAGCAAATAAAGCAAAGATAGAAAAAAGAATGTTTACAGTATATTATCCAAAAGAATATCTACACAACTTTTTATATCAAATTCGAATTATATCTACAAATTCGAATTGCGTAACTATGTAATTAAGAAGCATTGCTAGATGACTGCGATTTTTATGGCATCAGTGTTACGAGGTAATATGAGCATCACAAGAGTACAGTGATACTGAGATTTATAAAGTGGTTATGAATCGTACAGAAGAGAGTATCGGTTCATTTATTTAATTCATACTAGCCTATGGCAAACAACACCAGAGAAACTGGTCGCCACCATATATTCTACTTCTTCCTATCGGTACTGACCGAACATTCTTCAAAAGCTTTTATATATATATTATATATATATATATATATATTATTTGATCGGTCACTTGTCGCTGCTACGATTCTTCTGGGCTTCATTCAGCAATTTTACAAGTTCCTGCAGCGATATTCCAGTTGTCCCCATGTCCATGGTACTCGAAGACTTCATACAAAGGAAAGGCAACCAAAGTCAGTTACAGTGCAGAAAAATAAATTGGCCATGACTTTTCAATTTAAATCACAAGACTGTGTAGTAATAACAAACATTATGTAGTAAATTAATAATCGGTTAAAGTGATTTTTAATAAATAATTGTGTTTAGAAGTTTATTTTATAGTTTTGTATGGGGGTGATATGTAAATATGTTGTATTTTTAATAAAATAATATTAAATAACAAAATTTAATGTTTATTTAAATAAAATGAAAATAACCATAAATTAAAATTACAAAAAAATTCAAAATAAAAAGTTAAAATCTCCTTAAATTTATATAAATTTTCTTTAATTAAATATTTAAAAAATAAAATATTAAAAGGAAAACCAAATAATATAGATGTATAAAAAATTTAATGACATAAATATTTTCCACGTCAAAGTTGTAATATTTGAAAATATTAATTTTGTGATGAAGCTATGTAAGAAAAATCTAATATTAACATTAGAAGATTAATATCAATACAAGCTTATCTCTATAATTTTGTTATCATGCTATGTAAAAAACATCTAATATCAAGAGACATCAAATATCAAGAGACATCAAATATCTTGAAATACAAATCTCTTTTACTTGAGATACAAATCTCAATTATCATGAAAGGAGACTTGATCCCTCTTAAAACTTAATAGATCTAAAGTTAAAATAAATCTATGTTAGTAAATAAAATAGAAAATTAGTGAATTAATTATTAGATTTACATTACCCTACCTAACTAATAATTAATTATAAAATAAAATAAAAATTAATTAATTTATTACATGATGCTTTTAATATTTAACGGGATATATACTTACTTTACGCTCTGCTTTGAAGACTGCATTTAGAGCCGTGTTGTGAACCATGGCAGCTTTTAGCAGGCCTGTCACCTGTACCCAAATATTAACACAAAAATGGTTATTTGTTTTAAGGTACCTAATGCAAATCTGTGAGCGCCATGAGTGAGAAAAGGTGTTATAACAAAATTGAATACCTCGTTGGGGCCAACTGTGACATTCTGCTCTTCCAGTTCCCTCGGTTCCTTCACATCGAGTTTATTCCACAACTGAACTATTGTGGCAGTGGAACCAGATGGAATTACACTTAAGTCGTCTGTGATGAAAAAGGTGACAGTCTTCTTCACATATCCCGTAGGACGTACTGAATCTTTGGTGGCTGCTAGGGGGTTGTCCTCCAACTTCACTTCACAGTTTATCCTATTGCCGCAGGAGGAACAGTTTACAGTCCCTTTTTGGGTGCTGAGACCGTGTGTACCGCCGTAATTCGTTGTATAGGGGCACTCCTCATCCTCGGGGCACTCCTCACCCCCGCTATAACGGCTGTTATTCCCTGTACGGGGGCACACATAATACTTGGAAGCTGGAGCTGGAGCAGAAGATTTAATGTTCAATGTGTCACTGGTGTAGGTTGCGGAGAAAACCTTTGGGTCTAACAAAACCGCTTTGTCACCTTTCATGAACGACGGAGAGAGACTCTCCACGCTCTTATAAAGATTTGTGATGCAGCAAACTTTTGTGTCATCCTTCTCCTTATTATCCTTGGACACCAGCGCCTGCTTGGCAATGGCCCCAGTTGGCAGTACGAGAAAACTGAATAGCAGATCAACAAAATCCTTCCCTGCTTCTGCGTACATTATCTTGCCACTTCTCTTACTGACCATCAGTTTTATGGTGATGGAATTAGAAGGCTTAGGCTTGGCCGTAGTTTCAGACTGGTTAGCTGCCATGGCAATTCTCTGCTGCTTCTATGCTGCTGTCTGATGATATATGTGACAATGTTAAAACTGCAATTGGCCATGAATTTAAAGAAGAAGCCCATCAAAAGAAGAATAAAGTCTCCAATCGGCACGTCAAATTATTACAGTTATTCGTTACGCATAATGATCGGCATATAAATCGAACAATCGAACGTGCCTTACGACCCTCCTTGACAAGAATATTGTTTCTGATCAGCAAATCAGTTTAGTAGGTTACCCAAGCTTTTTTTGGTTTATCAAGTTGTCTGTGATCTACCCAATTTGACTTGTAGTTTGAGGCCGTGACAAGAATATTGTTTCTGATCAGCAAATCAGTTTAGTAGGTTACCCAAGCTTTTTTTGGTTTATCAAGTTGTCTGTGATCTACCCAATTTGACTTGTAGTTTGAGGAGTGACATTTAATAGGTTGAAGTTATTATTTGAAATCTCATTTTGATTGCATATTCTAACATGTCTTGTCCTCTTAGCACATGGCACAACCACCACAAGATTGTAATACTAAGACTTACACCAAATTATAAAAGTTATTTGGTAGGCATATAGTGCTTTTTTCTCTAGAATATATATATATATTTTTTGACAGAAACGATTAGATGATGTATTAATTCTCGGCGAAAAATGGCTCATTGCAGATTACAATAAATAGACAGAATTCAGATTTCTCTTCGGATAGGAACCAGATGGTTTCCCCCCTAGTGAGTCTGCGCATTCTTTGGACTATCATACGATTGGTCTTCACTATCTTTCCTGATTTACATAAGCAGCCAAACTGCTCCAATAATAAACAGTAAAACATTTTAAACTAATAGTCAAGGGATGGGATCCCAGCCTTCGTCTTCATTTCTTAGCAGGGCTCCTAGTGAGAGGGGAGCCGCTTTGTTGGCTTCAGCATCGGCTTCTTTATTGTTGTCTCTCTTTACATGGAAGAATTCCAGGTTCTGAAAGGAATTTATAAGAGTTCTAATTCTGTTCATCAATCTTGGGAGCCTTAGATCAATAGGAAGGGAGCTGTCTACAATGATCTTTATGATGGATTGGGAGTCCCCAAAAACAGTTGCATCTTTGATACCCAGGGATATGAGTTGCTTGAGGCCCTGAAAGAGAGCCAGAGCTTCGGCTTGGATGCTTGTGTTGAAGCCCGCACCCCAAGCAAATCTTAGTTAAGTTCTGTTCTCAGCATTTTTGATTACTCCACCTGCACCGGATCTGCCAGGGTTGCCTTTTGCTGCCCCGTCAAAAAAGAGAATGTATCTTGCCTTCTTGCTGCAAAACTCAGAAAAATCTACGGCATGAAGTCGAATTTTCCAATTTTTATGGAGAGGAGGGGATCTGATAATATATGTGAAATTGAGATGAAGGTGGGCGCCCCATATAGCTTCTTGGTCACTTAAATCTGCTCTGTCAAGCTGTTCGCCCAAACAGTCTCGTAGATGGCATTTGATTTTTTCCCATATGATCTTGAGGTCACTTTTTTTGTCTCTGAAAATTCGCTGGTTTCTTTCCAGCCATATATGCCAGCAAATGAGTTTAGGGAGGACGAGCCAGGCGTCTTTAATGTGGGCGTTCTGAGGGGAGCCTCCTGGAAACCTTGACTTCCAATTAGCAAACAGGTCTGCGCAGCGATTTGGCAAGGCGAAGCCAACATTCCATGGTTTTAAGGCCTCGGTCCAGATATCAGCGGAGAATTTGCAATGGAGCATAAGGTGGGGGGCATTTTCCTCATCAGTCTCACATAACGAGCAGCGGGATGGCCCGCTGTATCCTCTTCTGCGCAGCCTATCGTCTGTCAAAATCTTTTGATGGCATAAGAGCCAACTGAAAACGTCGATTTTAGGAATTGAGGTTCGCGACCATATCCCTTGCGATGGCTTCGGATCAGGGGGAACGTGAGGTCGAAGGGAGAGGAGTTTATATCCAAGCGCCACTGTGTAACAACCAGATGATGGCCCCCATCCCCTGATGTCGGGTTTCCTGGAATTTAAAGGCGCTTTGCCTGCCAAGAGGGATCGAAGGGAGACGAGATCTCTGGAGAGGTTGTGAGGTACCTCGATGTCAATCCAGTTCTTCCATTTGCCGTTTTCCCATTGAGAGATATCCCATAGCGTTTTTAGGCCCGCTCTGTCCATCCATTCTCTCAGCATCAGCAGAGAGCTGTCTTCAGAGAGGGGCTCACTTTCCATGATTCGGTCATCCCAAATGCTGATGCGCTTACCATTTCCAGGAATCCAGTGTGCGTGAAGATTGATCAAAGGGGGCCGCTTTGATGCACAATTTGTGAACCAACGTTCCAGTTTTTGGTTTGGGTTTGTCAAGGTAGCGGGTTCTCTTTCCACTGAAATATTTCCTCCAAATCGCAACTTGAGCCCAACCCGGCTTTGGAGCTACTATTCTCCACAGAAGCTTTGCACCCAAGGCGATGTTTTGCTTGCTGAGATTCTTGAAATTGAGTCCTCCTTCCATTCTGGGCAGTGAGACTGTGTCCCAATTAATAAGGGGAATTTTTTTCTCATTATTTTTTCCGCCTTTCCAGAAGAAATTCTTGATATAATCCTCCATTTTTCTCATAATACCTGTAGGTGCCATCGAGACTGCAGCTTGGTAAGTAGGAAGGTTGTTCAAGACAGCTTTGACCAGCACTGTCTTTCCAGCCAGGTTGAGCCAATTAAATCCCCAAGTGTGAATTTTAAGCTTAAATTTTTCCAGTGACGACATCCAATCTTTGCTGAGGGCCCTTTTTTGGAAAACAGGGAGCCCCAAATATTTAAAAGAGGTCCAGGATGAGGAGGCTGCAAAACCAAAGCAGCTGGAGATAACTTGGAGGAATCTGGGGGAAGAGTTCCAACAGTAAATGTGACATTTTCCTTTGTTAATTCTGCTTCCTGAGCCTTCACAGTAAGTATCCAACACTTCTTTGAAATGATTTGCTGTGGACAAGGAGGCAGCGCCCAACAGGAGAGAGTCATCCGCAAATAGAGCATGGCTTATGTTTTTACACCTCTTGCAATGCTCAGACCCATTATTTCTTGATCATTCTGCTTTTTTATTAGAAGGAAACTTAGGACAGAAGCTTGGAGGACAAAGAGCAGGGGGAAAGAGGGCATCCTTGTCTTAGCCCTCTATTGGCTTTAAAAAAGTCAGTTGCCCTCCCATTTACCAAAGGGGTAATCCAGGGCTCGCTGACACAAGCTTTGATCCAATTGATGAATTTGAGTCCAAAGCCAAATTTATAGAGGACCTCAAACAAGAATCTGTGTCTTACCCTGTCAAAGGCACTTTCAAGGTCTAGTTTAATGGCCATTCCTTTCTCTTTCCGAATCAGACTTGAATGTATCACCTCTTGGACCAGAATAAAATTATCAACAATCTGCCTTCCCTGGATGAATCCTCCCTGATTCTCGGGGATGATGTCAGGAAGGATGGTTTTTAATCTGTTTGCAATTACTTTTGTTATCAACTTGTAGCATATATTGCAGAGGGAAATACGGCGAAATCTGGAGAAGGAGCTAGCACCTTTTTCCTTAGGAATAAGGGCCAAGAAAGTTGAGTTGGTGCTTCCCCCAATTTTCTGACATGCTTGAGATTTCCTCACCATTCTGCACAAGTATTTTTCCACTATCTGCCAACAGCTCTGCAAGAATCTAGCTGTGAAGCCATCCGGCCCCGGGGCCTTATCTGGCTCCATTGTGAAGAGAGTTGTTTTAATTTCATTACTGGTGACTTCTGCTTCTAAGTATTGCTTCTTACTAGTAGTGATCAGCGAGGGTACCTCATCCACAGATTTTAATACAAGCCCCTGTCCCTCTTCTTCATTATACAACGTTTTGAAATGGAGGTATGCAACCTTTTTTATACTTTGCATGTCTTTATGACTTATGTTCTCTTCCTTGATTTCTGAGATGGAGTTGAAACTTTTTCGGGCTTGGGCTTGCTTGTGGAAGAAGGAGGAGTTTCTGTCTCTAGCCTTAAGCCAAAGCCTACGGGATTTGACCCTCCAATACTCTTCCTCAGCCAGGCTTGCCTTGAGAAATTTCCCTTGTAGCTCAGCTTCCTTATCTAGAATTTCTTTTGTGATTTTTTCATTTTCCAATTTCATATGGTGGATCTCAAGGCATTCTTGGATCTTTTTCCTTTCCACTACTGGGTTAGGAAGGGATTTGGCCCAGGATTTCAAAGCAGCTTTCACTCTCTTGAGCTTTTCCTCCCATACATAGAAGGCAGAACCATTGACTGGTTGCTTCCAAGTATCTTTTACCAGCTGCATGAAGGTCTGTTCTTTAACCTAGAGGGGGTTGAATTTAAAAAGAATAGGGCCTTGATTCATGTGTGCTAGCAGATTGAGCTTGATGGGTCTGTGGTCAGAAACACTGCATGGAAGAATATGCATTCTAGAATCTAATCCAAGGAGAAGAAAATAACTTTGTACAAAAAAATGATCTAACCTTGCAGCAATGTGCCCCGGACCGAATCTTTTGTTGGACCAGGTGTATTTGCCCGACGAGGGTTTTATGTCAATCAGGTCCCAGTCCTGAAACAGATCCTCAACCCATTCTCGCGCCGGGTCCCTTACAATGCTACCTCCACGCTTTTCAGCTAGAGAGAGAGTTAGATTAAGGTCCCCTGCGATGATGACATTCTTTAAATCTTCTGAATCTGCCATATTTCTGATGGAATCCCAGCAGCTCTTTTTCTCACCTGCGCTGGTTGGAACATACACATTGAAGAGGCAGAAGGTCTCATTTAAATCCATGTGTTGTAGCTTGGTGAACAACCAATGGGTGTTGGCGACTTCTTTGATTTTTGAAACTTTATTTGCGTTCCAAAGGGTGCCCAGTCCTCCTGACGCACCACGGGTTGATACAGCTTGCCCTTCACTTCTTTTCCACAGGTTATTGACTGTGTGGAGGAAGGACTTATCCTCCATTTTGGTCTCCTGGATGAGGAGTATATCAGGAGATTCAGTTCTTATCAAGCTTTTGACGGCTTCTTCTTTTGTTCTGCTCCCCATACCCCTAAAGTTGCAGGAGACGATCTTCATCACTTGATTTTTGAGTGGGGAGCTCCTTTAGAACTCTAGTGCTGATTTCTAGTCATCTTCGGAGTTTTTGCCAAGAGTTTCTCGAGGGTTGGTTGGCTTCCTTGGAGTTTGTCTTTATAAGTCTCTTGTTCTCTTTTCTCGCGAGCTGATTTGCGGCCTCTCAACGATCTTCTAGGCGAGGAGTGTGAATCCCCTATTTCCCCTTCCTCTTCTGAGTCCTCCGATCCTTGCTCTTCCTCGGCATCTTTTGTGGGTATGTCATTCTGCTTGTTTGAATTAGATTCAGCTTGATTTGATCTCGAAGGGACCTCCATGTGGGGCGATGCTTCCTTCTGGCTCTCTATTCCTTTAGGGTCTTCTGATGCTGATCTTAACAGCGTAAATTTGTTACCTTGATCTTCCATGGGGGGAGCTTGAGTCGCGCGGCCTGGCTGGGGGACCTTGTCGTTTTTATTTCCTGATCTAGGGTTTTTATGAGCATTTTTGGTCCTTTTGACCTGTGTCAATCCTTCCTCCTTGTTTTCCCCCCCTTCACTATTCTTTGGGCAGTCACGGGCAAAGTGGCCATAGACATGGCACTTTCTGCACTTAAACGGTAGCTGCTCATAATCCAACTTTTGGAGGTGCACCCAGTTTCCAACCTTTATCTTTATTGCCTCAGGCAAGCCCACCTCAAGATCCACTTCGACACAGATCCGAGTGCAATCAAATTGATTAGATATCATTTTGGGATTCAACTGCGTTAAGTAAGTCATTCAAACGTATGACCATTTCCATGAGAGGTAGTCGTAACTGACTAATTTCTCATGATTTTTGAATAGTTCACTTAGCACTCATTGCATCGGGTGATGCTCACAGGGGTGAAGAAGTGGGAATGAAACTAGTGAAATGTGGAGAACGAATCACATAGCATCAATCATCACTTCCGGGGCTTGCACCCGGTAACCAGGACTTCCCAGGAGGTCACCCATCCCAGAACTCCTCTGGCTCAAGCGCGCTTAACTGTGGAGTTTTCCACAATCAAGCCCACTTAGCTTGCTACCCCATTTGCAAAACCTTAGCAA
>APFE030541210.1:3734-20636 GCA_000404065.3 Pinus taeda | reverse complement strand
TTATTGATAAAATCACCTTCCATTTTTCCTATATACCATGAAGATTCGCCCATTTATTATACTTATAAATTTAGGGGGTGTTCTTAAAATTCTCCCTGGGGGTGAGCAAGGAATGGATGTCTGACGAAGTGGGAAGATCTAGTATTGCTGGTTATCGGTTTGTGATGCTTGGCTCGGGTTGGATATGACAGCGAAGGTATAAGTAATTATCTTTAGATTTGTACGCGGGTTGTCTCTGGTGAAAGTGCGTATACACACGGTTTTGATATAGTCAAGCAACATATGCATTATGAGACTTGGTGTTTCAGGTTGCTATTGATTCTAGTGGTTGTTGCAGAGTTCTGGGTTCTGGTTTGTGTTCTGCGTTTTTGATGACAAGGTTTCAGTGATTCAGTATTGGGTGATTTAGAGATTTATGATGCAAGTATAAGTTGATGATTGATTGATGTTCATGGATCCAGTCTGAATATTTATGAAACGTGGTCCCTGAAGAAAAGAAGGTTGTAGCCTTCTGTAGGTCAGCACCTATGTACTAGTATATCAGCTAGTACAAGAGCTAACGGGGTTGTAGCTCCCTTCCAGAAGTAGATGGAAAATGAGAGAGGGTTGTAGCCCTCTACAGGCTGAAGCCTGCGTGCTGGTAAAGGACTGCACCAGTACATTGTAAAATAAGTTTCTTATTAAATGAAGAAAGAGACAAATTGCGGCAGGTGGTTTTCACCCACATTGGGTTTCCAACTTATATCATGGTGTTCATGTGTGCTTCTTATGTGTGATGATCTGTACTGTTTTAATACACCTGATTACTGTTAATATGGTTAATAATGTTATGATGCATTTACTGAAGATAAGCTAACTGAATCATAAGATTACTGCATGTACGCTAGTTGCATTTAACACAGTCGTGTATATACGCGGATATACTGAACTGAAGCTGCGTATATGAATTTGAGTATGAAAAGTGAAAAGTATTTGATTTGATAATACTGATTCACCCCCCCCAGTATTATTTCCAACAATTGGTATCAGAGCAGGTTCTTTTGAAGAAGCTTGATCACTTGAAGGAAAAGATCCATCGGAATGGCTAATCCAGAAAGAGAGGCACACATCAGGCCACCAATCTTTGACGGGAACAACTTTACCCACTGGAAGATAAGAACTACAACATATCTACAATCACTTGGAGGAGAAGTTTGGGGAATCGTAGAAGGTGGATGCAAATTCCCATCAACAATTCCTACAGATGCAGCAGAGAGAAAGCAATATGAGCTCAATGCCAAAGTTGTTACTGTTTTATTGGGAAGTTTGACACAATCAGAATTTATGAAGGTCATGCATTTCAAATCAGCTAAGGAAATATGGGACAAAATCATTCTAAGCTACAAAGGAGATGAACAGGTAAAAAGAGCAAAGCTTCAAACTCTTAGAATCCGGTATGAAAATCGTAAGATGCATAGTAATGAAAGCATAGCTAATTACTTCCTGCGTATGGATGAGATTGTAAATTGTATGAGGAATTTGGGTGAAGAATTTAAGGAAGTTGCCTTAATTGAAAAGGTTTTGAGATCCCTGTCTGCTAAATTTTATTCCAAAGTGTCTGCCATAGAAGAAACGGAGAATCTGCAGAAAATCACCATGTCACAGCTTCACGGAATCTTAACTTCTTTTAAGATGCGAAAAGAGGGACCATCAGAAGCCGCATTTGAAGCATCAGGATACATTTCGGAGGAAGAATATGAAGTAAATTTTGTCAAGAATATTGAACGAGGAACTGGAAGGTTCGAAGGTAAGCTACCTTTCAAATGCTTTTCATGTGGTAGAGTTGGTCACTACGCTGCTAGATGCCCTCATAACAAAGGAAAGATGTTTGAAGAAGGTAATAGAAGCTATTATACCCATGTTAAAAGTAATGTCTCATTCAATGATGGAGAAGACATTAGAAGTCTCATGGCATATGAAAAGAAGAATGAAAAAACTGAAGAAGTTACCAAATTAAATGAACAATTCAAGACAGTAACTAGGGTATGGGAGAAATTGCAGGATATAGTAAAAGATTAGAGAATAACAATTCAGAGACTTGAATCAAAGATCCTCTCTCTAAAAGATCTTTAAAAATCAAAGGAGCAGAACTGAGAAGCTCTTGAAGAACAAGAACATGAGGTGATCAAATTAAAGAAACAAGTGGAAGAAGGAAGAGAAGCTGAAGAAGACCTAAGGAAACAATATCTGGAAAAGGAAGAACAACATCAGGTTGAGGTAAATATCTTAAAAGCCAGATGTAGAAGTAGAATGGTTCAAGACAATCACAAAATATCATCACATCATAGGTATTTCAGAGGATATTGCTATGCCTGCAATGCATATGGACACAAAGCAATTGATTGCAATAGAAGGAACATGAAATATGTAAGATGTTATACATGCAACAAACTTCGACATAAAGCAAGGGAATGCAGGAGAAAATTTCAAAATTCAAAACAAGAGGACAATACATCATCACAGACATAATTAGAGACAGAAAGGTGTGACATAACTCAGTTGGCTGACATAACAGACATAGGGGAGACTGAAAGTGAAGAAATTCAGTATTCCATCTTGCATATGCTGATATAATGAAGATAAGTCGCGTATATACGTGAGTTACAAGCTGCAGAGTCACGTATATGGAGATTAGAAGAAAGGGTAGCAGAACAGACCAAGGAAATGGTTTGGTCATGATATGAAATTGTTGGCAGAGGCTCAGGGGGAGCATATACTTCAAATAATGCATTGTTGGCATTATGGTTAGAAGTTGTTGATAAAGTTTATGAAGCTAAATGATACATCTTGCTGTTTGATCAAAGGAATGGTATTGCAGGTTTGGATGTTGATGCTTATGCTGCAGATCATATATGATGAATGATAGTCATGGTCTTGAATGAATTTCTGGTCTTAGAACTTGCATCTGCTCAGGAGGAGCATGGATGGATTGATACAAATTGGCATATACAAAGGGGAGCTCAATCAAAAACTTCAGCATGTACTCAGGGGGAGTATGGATAGTAGAAGGTATACCAAGGAAGAGAATATCTTGGTCCGCCCTTTTCCCTTGATGTCAAAGGGGGAGAGTAACTTGGTGTGGTGGTTGCCATCAAGTCCAAAGGGGGAGATTGTTGGCATTATGATACAAGTGTTGTACTTGATGGCAACTCACTCAGAGGTATGATACAGGTGATGGAAACTTAATCAGATGGTAGATCTAGTGCAGTAGGTCAAAAGAAAGGTATACACGGGTTAGACTTGATGAAAGCGCGTATATACGCGGGTTATCTGAGAAAAAGGCGCGTATACATATACACACAGGTTCACAGAAGGAAAAACGCATACATGGTTTTGGTCCATGGTATTTTGGTATTGGGTCCATGGTATTGTTTCTACATGGTTTTGGACCATGGTATTGAGAGAAGCCTAACCTATATAAGGAGAATATCATTAGGCAAATGGGGTGAGCAAGGAATGGATGTCTTACGAAGTGGGAAGATATAGTATTGCTGGTTATCGGTTTGTGATGCTTGGCTCAGGTTGGATATGACAGCGAAGGTATAAGTAATTATCTTTAGATCTGTACGCGGGTTGTCTCTGGTGAAAGCGCATATACTTGCGGTTTTGATATAGTCAAGTAGCGTATGCATTATGAGATTTGGTGTTTCAGGTTGCTGTTGATTCTAGTGGTTGTTGCAGAGTTCTGGGTTCTGGTTTGTGTTCTGTGTTTTTGATTATAGAATAGCTACCATCATAGAAAATAAACAAAATAAAGTAGGAGTTTTTGTATATAGATCTATATATCTCGCTATGTTGGTATCTAAACGATGAGAGCCAAGAATAGAGTATTGACATGGAGAATTGTTTATAAATAAAGAAGTATATCATATTATTACTACAATTACATAATTCACCAGGCTAGGGTTAGAAAGGGAATCTGCACTCATCCATTATATGCAACACAAGAAAGGAAATATCCATGGTATCCATGAATGAAATCCAAGGGGGTGGTTTTCCAACACTAACCAATAGGCACTAAAAAAATAAGAATATCTAAAATACTATTGTTCAGTGCAAATTTGAGATAGAAAGGCCATTAGAGGAAATTTGATTTTAAAAGGTTAACATTAAATTTCCATGTCATAATATGTAATCCAATCAAAATCCTTGAAAATTCAAAAGAGATACATGCGTGACTACGTACTCGTGATTTTTTTATTAATATAATTTGCCTATCTTAAGCGTGAGTAGTCCCCAAGTGACCCGAAGCTACATTAAATATTAAAAATAAAATTAATATCTTATTCTATAAAAGTTATAGTATCGATAATATTTTCAATGAAATGTAACTTAAATTTACCTTTTTAATTTAAATTTCCTTAAATCTTGTGTAAACAAATTAATTTAAATATGAAATCTATATACTATTTTTCTAAAAGAATGCATTTATTTGGTAAATTTAAATTTACCTTAAATTTAAATTTTAAATTGACTTTTTTAATTTAAATTTTACTAAATCATCTCTTAATAAATTAATTTAAATACAACATATATGGTTATTTAATTCTAATGACGTGTAACTAATTTAAATTTTAAATTAATTTTTTAATTTAAATTTTATTAAATCTTGTGCTAATAAATTAATTTAAAGATAAATTGTATATATTGTTATTTTGATAAGCATCACATTTTTTTGGTAATTTTGATAAAACTAATATAATAAAAATGACAGATTAAAATATTGTCTACATGACACTATTTTATTAATTTCTTAATTTTTTTCTTAGGTGACTATATTTTGGTGTAAAATAGTGCAGGTGGAGTCAAATGGGACTGTCTAGTAGAAATCATTGTATGGTAAAAGAGATCTAGCTCTGGAATAGAGTTTTCATTTTGGATAAAAGTACAATGATACATGGAAGCAAGAAGATGAAAAGACGAAAATTTATTCAGCCAAAATATAGGAAAATAAAAAATGGACGATGAACATCGAGGACAATGTTGATAAAATGGGAGGAGAATGTAATACCCCTCCATTTTTGTAATATTTTTTTGGTTAGAGTGAGTTATGAAAGGAATAATTGTAGAAAATCCATAAAAAAATATCAGAATACATATGTAAAGGAATATTTTATTAAGTTAATGAATGGAATGTAAGTAATCGGAATGATATACCTCAAGAATGAGATTCTTGCCAAATAACTATAAACAAATATCTCATTAGAAAATGAGATTGGAATACTCTTTTATGATAAAAATTCTACATGGAACACTATTGGCATTATGATACAGGTGTTGTCCTTGATGGCAACTCACATAGATGAGAGTTCATAGTGCAATAGGTTAACAACAAAGGATTGCAAATCACAATCTAGAAATGGTTTAAGAAGTATATGTTGGTTCATTCTGTTCAAGTAGCATATACACACAGATTAACAAAACAAAAGGGGTGTATACATATGCACGTAATTTCACAAAAGGAAAAGTGCGTATGTGATGGAAAATCAAGGTTTTGGTCCAAGGTATTGGTCAGAGGTATTTGGTCCAAGGTATTGGCCCGAGGTATTTGGTCTGAGGTATTGAGAAAGGCATAAAACTATATAATGAGGAGAAGAACATTAGGCCACTGTGTGCAAGTGAATGGGTTTCTAAGGAATACTTTTATCTAAGCTGTATGTTATGTTGCAGGGGCTATGATTATGAGATGATCTCAAATATTTTGTGCACCTTGGATGCAATGTTAGATCAGAATCATAAGAACTGAAATGACTTATCATTGCATGATTTTATGTTGATTGGGCTAGATCTGAATACTAATGCATGTTTTATTCTCTAAATGTTATGATCTGGGTATGACTGAAGTCTGGAATAGTTGTGAAGATTTAAGTTAATATTTGTAGATCTATAAGCTGGGTCGCTTTGTTAAAAGTGCATATACACACTGGTTCGGCATATCAAAGTAGTGTATACATTATGAAATATGATGTTTGAAGTTCTAATTGGTTCTATTTATTGTTGCAAAGTTCCGGGTTCTGCTCGGTGTTCTGGTTATTGTGTTTTGGTGACAATGTTTTGAATGTTCAGATTGATTGATTGTGATTTTCTTCAGTGATGATGGGTTTTCAGCGATTGGTTGTATTGCAGTGGTGATTAATTATGAGATTCAATGTTGTTGATGGTTGTAGTATGAAAATTGGATGAAACGTGCCTTAAGATTGTGGTTTTGTATTCTAGGAGTATCACGTCTGAAAATTTATGAAACATGGTCCCTGGAGGAAGAGAGAAGGTCATAAGCCTTCTGTAGGCCGGTACCTACGTAATGGTAAAAAAATCGGCTAGTACAACAACAAGGGGGTTGGATCTCCCTTCCAGTAGCAGTTGGAAAATGAGTGAAGGTTGGAGCCTTCTGTATGCTGGCACCTACATACTAGTAAACAAATTGGCTAGTACAAGAGCTAGGGGGTTGTAGCTTGCTTCGAGTAGAAGTTCAAGAATGAGATAAGGTTGTAGCATTATAAAGGTGGGTGCCTATGGACTGGTATGAGTCTGCACTAGTACAAGATTGTAAACAGGTTTTCCTTTTATTAAAAGAAGACATCAAAAGGTGTTTTTTGTTCCATATTGAGTTTCCACCATAAATCTTGGTAGTCATGTGTGTTGTTTATCTGTGATGATTTATTCTATTAATACTGCACATGGTTACTGTTTATATGGTTAATGAAGTACTGATGTGTTAGAAAATTAAATATTATAGAGCAATGGAACACATAGAATATTGCATAAATATAAACAAAAAAACACATAAAACCAAAGAGACACAGATATACATGCTTCACCCAATTTGGGCTACGTCCATGGAGAAACAGCCAGTCCTTCCTTTTATATTATCCAGAAAACTAAAGAGATACAACTTACAACAGATCCGATGTAACACCCTCTTTGCTCTCAATGTCCTCTCTCTTTCTATCTCAGGATATAGATATACATAGACGTAATACAATTCCCTCATATATAGTGAGGGGTTGCCTTCTAGGGGAAAAAACCCTAAATTAAACATAAATTCTACTGTTAGATCTCCGCCTAATGAATGAACCATATTGAATAGAAATTCCTATAGTTTTACAAGGCAATTTTACATCTATTCTTAGCTTTGGGGGCACTGCCCCCGAAACCCCCCGCCAGGGGGACTTCCCCAAAGGTCGCAGCTACCCCTCCCTGGACCCCCCTTGCAGTAAATATTTTACGGGCGGTGTTGATGCCCCATTTTGAACTGGGGTCAAATGCGGCAATACCTTTGAATATAGAAGATAATCAGGCTCCACACCCAACATAATGTGCTGATTAAAGATCAACATATGATTAATTAAATGAATCATAAGTTTGTTGGATATATGCTAGTTTCTTTAAAGACAGTTGCGTATACATGTGAGTTACCTTCATTTAGGTAGCTTATATAAATCTCAGTATGGAATGGAAATGTTATTGATTTGAATAATATTGATTCACCCCCCCTCTCAATATTATTTCCAACAATTGGTATCAGAGTAGGACCTTCAAAAGAAGCTTGATTGCTTGAAGGGAGATCTTTCAAAATGAACAATCATGAAGGCATGGGATCCATCAGACCACCAATCTTCCATGGGAACAACGTGGTATACTGGAAAACATGAACTAGAGCATATCTTTAGTCACTTGGAGTTGATGTTTGGGAAATTGTGGAGAAAGGATATCAATAGCTAACAGCAGTCCCCATGGATCCAACAGAAAGGAAAGCATATGAAATCAATGCCAAAGTTGTCAACGCATTCTTGGGAAGTATATCAGAATCAAAACTCATTAAATTCATGAAGCTCAACACATCCAAGGAAATATGGGATAGAATCATTCAAAGCTACGAAGGTTACTCCCAGGTAAAACATGATAAACTACAAACTCTCAGAATCCATATGAAACTCTCAATATGCATGGTGATGAATGTATTTCTATTTATTTGTTGTGAGTAGATGGGATTGTAAATCATATGAGAAATATGGGTGAAGAGATAAGGGAAGCTACTTTAGTTGAGAAATTTTTTAGATCTTTATCTTCTAAATTTGAGTCAAAAGTGTTTGTCAATGAAGAAAAACAGGATCTTCAAACTATTACTATGACTCAACTCCATGGATTCCTAGCTCCCTTTGAAATGATAAAAGGAGGTCCATCAGATATGAGAGGATGTTTTTAAAGCATCAACAAAGGGAAAAGAAAAGGAAGATCACAATGAATCAGAACACATTTCAGAAGAAGGAAATGAGGTAAATTTTGTCAAGAAGCTTCAACTGGGTTCCAGAAGATTTAGAGGTAAGCTACCATTCAAATTCTTTGCTTGTGGTAGAGTTGGTCATTACACTACTAAATTCCCTCATGTCTAAGGAAAGATGTTTGCAGAAGGTAATAAAATTCATTATACTCATGATGATAGTGATGGCTTGTCCAATAGTGATGAAGATGATCAAGAAATTAAACTACTCATGGAGTATGAAAATGATGCCTTTGAAAAGGAAGATTTCCTTAAAGAAATCAATCAACTCAAAATCAGTTTGGGAGAAAAGGATACAGTCATAACCAGAGTGGCACATCAACTTATTGAAAAGGACAAACACAATGAAGAGTTATAATGTGAAGTAGTAAGTCTAAGAAAAGAACTTGAAAAGAGAAAGACTCTGAATCTTAGATATGCTAAAGGATCGAAAATGTTAGATGAAATCATCAAAGTTCAATGTTCGCTTTATAAAGATTGGTCTTCGTTTTCATGAAGGTGAGTCTAGCTCACAAGATGGGGTAAGGAACTCCAATGCAAAATCTGAAATTCTCAACAAGGAGATAAAAGGTCAACCCCATCAACAACCAAGGAAAGAAAGACTTCAAAGAAAAACTTTTCCACCTAACTATGGAAGTGATAATTGTTTCATTTCTCTGACAAATGATGTTGAATGTTTTAAATGTCATAATTTTGGGCATGTTGTAAATAGATTCAGAAGTAGAATGGTTCAAGACCATCACATAGAGAGATCATTAGTTTCCAAGTACTTTAAGGGATATTGTTTTGCTTGCAATATGTTTGGTCACAAAGCTATTGGTTGTGATAGAAGGAATATGAAACATGTTACATACTATGCATCTAACAAGTTTGGCCACCATACCAAAAGGAGAAAACATCATCACAATCCAAGGTATTGAAGAAGAAGGAATTGTTGTCAGAAACATGTGGCATAGCTCAGTTTACAGGCATAGGAGATGAAAGTGTAAAACTTCAGTATTCCAATGCTCATATGCAGTTCTTATGAAGAGAAGTCGCATATATATGCGAGTTAGAAGCTGCATAGTCTTGTATATGGTGTTTTGAAGAAAAAGCAGTGGGAGAGACTTAGGAAAAGGGGTCTGATATGGTTCATTCAATTATCAATGATCTATTCTGTTCTGTTTGATGATGGTTATATTTTGCTAATGATATAGGGATGTGTTTTGGGCCCTCATATGCTGTTAATAAGTTGATGAATAACTGGTTGATGATGATGCCTTGATGATTCTTACTAACAAATGCAATGATCAGATTTGATAGTAAATAGTTGGTACAGGTTCAAGGGGAGCATATGTTTCTAATAATGCATTATTTCCATTATATTAGAAGACCTTGGTACATGATTATAATTATATTTCTTGACGCAAATAGTTGTTTGATTCATGTGACTCTTTTGATGATGGACATGTACAGGCTACTGATCTCGATGCTGGTTACAAATGTTGATGGTATAGATCATATATGGTGTATGGTAGTTGTTGATGACTATCATTGTCTTGTTTAGATTGTTAGTCCTTGTTATAAATGTCATGTATATCGTTTGATGTAAAGGTCATGAAAATACCTAATTTGTAACTCCACTATGCATGGGAAGGATGATGTAGTAATTGCTATTTCAGTCATGTATAAACATTTGGTATATCACCACTTAGTTGGGTGGATGATTCAAATTTGGTGTATCCCCACTTGGTTGGGTGATTAATGAACATATGAGTCATTGGTCTTAGGGAAGTCATACTCACTTAGTTGAGTTATCAAATCATGTTAATCTTTTGGAAAATATCTTTGTAGACTTTGCATGTACTGAGGGGGAGCATGGACAACATAATGTATATCAAAAGGACAGAATATCTTGGTCCTACCTTTGCCCTTGATGTCAAAGGGGGAGAGTATCTTGGTATTATGATTTTCATCAAGTCCAAAGTGGGGGATTTTTGGAACTATGATACAAGTGTTGTCCTTGATTGCCACTCACATAGATGACACTTCAAAGTGCAACATGTTAACAACAAAGGATTACAGATCACACTCCAGAAATGGTTTAAGAAGTATACTCTGGTTCCTTTCTTGCAAGGAGTGTATACACGCTAGTTAACAAAACAAAAGGAGCGTATACACATGCACACACTTTAACAGAAGGAAGAGTGCGTATGGGATGGAAAATAAAGGATTTTGTCCAAGGTATTGGTCTGAAGTATTTGTTCCAAAGTATTGGCCCGAAGTATTTGGTGTAAGGTATTGGTCTGAAGTATATGGTCTGATGTATTGGTCCAAGGTATTTGGTCTGAGGTATTGGTCCTAAATGGTTTTGGTCCAAGGTATTAAGAAAGGCCTAAAACTATATAAGGAGGAGAAGATCATTAGGCTAATGTGTGCAAGTGAATGAGTTTATGAGGAATACTTCTATCTAAAGTATATGTTATGTTGTAGGGACTATTATTATGAGATGATTTGAAATATTCTATGAACCTTGGATACAATGTTAGATTGGGATCATAAGAACTAAAATGACTTATCATTGCATGATCTAATATTGGTTGGGATATATCTGAATACTAACGAATGTTTTATTTTGTAAATGTTATGATCTGGGTATGACTGAAGTGTGGAATAGTTATGAACTTTTAAGTTAGTATTTGTAGATCTATACACTGGTTTTCTTTGTTAAAAGCATGTATACACGCTGGTTTAGCACATCAAAGTAGTGTATACATTATGAAATTTGATGTTTGAAGTTGCAGTTTGTTCTAGTTGTTGTTGTAGAGTTTTGGGTTATGGTCGGTGTTCTAGTGATTGTGTTATAGTGACAGCGTTCTGAATGTTCAGATTGATTGATTTTGATTTGCCTCAGTGATAATGGGTTTTCAATGACTATTTGTATTGTTGTGGTGATTGATTATGAGCTTCAATGTTTTTAATGGGTCCAGTATGAAAATTGGATGAAATGTGACCTATAGATTGTGCTGTTGTATTCTAGGGGTATCTAGTCTGAAAAATTATGAAACATGGTCCCTGGAGGAAGAGAGAAGGTCCTAGCCTTCATTAGGTCGGTGTCTATGTACTGGTAAACATATAGGCTAGTACAAGAGCCAGGGGGTTGGAGCTACCTTCCTAGCAGCTAGAAAACGAGTGAAGGTTGGAGCCTTCTATAGGCTGGCGCCTACGTACTAGTAAACAGATGGACTAGTACAAGAGCTAGGGGGTTGTAGCTCCCTTTTAGTAGAAGCTGGAGAATGAGAGAAGTTTGTAGCCTTTTTTACATAGGTGCCTACATACTGGTATGAGTTTGCACCAGTACAAGATTGTAAACAGGTTTTTCTTATATTAAAAGAAGACGACAGTAGGTGGTTTTTGTCGAGCATTAGGTTTCCACCTTAAATCTTGGTGTTCATGTGTGTTGCTTATGTGTGATGGTTTATTCTATTAATACTGGACAAGGTTACTATTTATATGGTTAATGAAGTATTGATGCACTGATTAAAGATCAACATTTGATGAATTAACTAAATCATAAGTTTGTTGGATATACGTTGGTTGCTTTAAAGACAGTTGCATATAGACGTGAGTTAGCTTCATTAAAGTAGCGTATATAAATCTGAGTATGAAATGAAAAAGTTATTGGTTTAACTAATATTGATCACCACCCCCCCCCCCCCCCCCCCCCCCCCCCCCCCCTCTTAGTATTATTTCCAAAAAATTCTAGATAAACTTAATGGATGGGAGAAAAACATCCATTAAGTCACTTAGATTGAAAAAGATTCTAAGCTTGGATAAAGTAGAAAAGCATCACAGGAGAGAAACAAAAGCTTGATGGAAAAGCCTAGGCTAGTAGATAAAAAAATCCACAAAAGTGGGACATCACGAAAGGAAAATTTATCATGAAAGCAAGGACTTAAATATCTATTGATGGGATCAATAGAGGCTTTATGTATGTTGGCAAGAAATCAAATCTTAAGTGATCTAATAATCACCCTATGAGTGATCTCAGTTTGAAGATTTATTAAACAAAAGGTATTACAGACTCATGTCCTGGTGTGTGTGTTCTGTGTTATTGAAACAACAGATCGATTAGATTTCCAATACACAGAAAATAAGTGGAAAGACAGTAGAGAAATATAGTAAGCAACACAAAGACACAAGAATTTTTAATAAGGAGTTCACCCTATTCTCGAGGGTTGCATCTCCGGTCAAGCTCTCAGTGGTGGCCTTGTTTTATTGTGTCTTACAGCAGAGAAATTACAATACAGGGACTTAATATGAGTTCTCCTGGCAGCAGATTTTACTTGGCAGGGTGGTTCTTGGGTTCCTCAAGCCACTTAGAGTACACAGACTCTTGTTCTTCCTACCAGCTCTGTGACCTTTGGTCGACAGTGGAAAGAGCCAACTGTGATGCTCAATCTAGACAGATTCCTCTTTGGGAAGGCTTGAATCTTCAAGCTCTCTGGTGCTCGATGCTACCTGTGGCAAGCTCGGCCCTCTATCTCCTCTTCTTGGCTTTACTCTTCTTTGTCTTCAGTCCTCCTCTCAGGGTGCACTGTTCATTGTCTCTCTTGGTCGCTCAGACTCCTCCCAATCCTTCCTTAGTTTGACTGTCTCTGTTGATGGATTTAGCCATTCGATCCCTATGCCTGTTTGGTTCCTCTCTCGCCTATGCTGATTCACCTTCTGCAGCTGCGCTTGGAGTTCCCTGTTCGGCACCAGCATGCGCTTGGGAAGTGGCCACGTGTCTCCATCTAACTGGTGCCAGCATGCTTTGTCAGTTCGTTTCTTCTGTTACTTCGTGTATGTGTTCTTTCTCCACCATGGGAGTCAAATGTACTCCAAATCCCTTTAGAACACGTCTTAATCCCCTTTCGATTATGCTTCCTCCATCAGGCGCAATCTCAGCCATCCGATCTGGGCTCCTCGAGATCCAAAGTCATACGCACGTTGAGCGTAGTTGACTTGCTCGACCGATAGCACATGATCATGGCGGTTTTTCTCTCACCTCCACTACCATGCATCGTTCGCAGAGTGGGATCGCTCCACTTTCTTCCAAAACCTCTTATTATTCAAGGGCACCCTGATCAATACCGCCGATTTTCCAGAGCACGGGTCCCGCCTTTGTCCTTTAGCACTTTTTCGTTTTCTTTCTTCGTTCGCAGTTCTCTAGCTCCCAACATGACCGAGTGCTTAAGGTTTTTCCACTTTAGACCTGTTTGCCCAGTGATGCATGATTCAAAATCGTCTCCTTTTCCCAATCTGGGGCTCCCAGGGGCTGTTTTGACCTCCTACGCAGTCTCCATGGGCCTCGGTTAGCGCACTTTGACTGAGGTCCTCGTCGTTCCATGTTGGTGGCCATTGCCATTGGTTCAAGGCATTTTTGATCACTGTTTTCGAACTTTCAAAGATTTGTTCAACTCGATACATTCAAGGTTCTTGACAGTCTTTCGTGGATCCAATTTGGATCATGGCCTTCTCGCTGAAAAAGCTTTTGGACCACCAAAAGTTGGTTTTCTTCAAGCATCGACTAAGTGAGGAAACTGCTGTCTCACTTGTCCAATCTCAATCCACTTCACATTGCTCGGCTTCGAACCATTAAACCCAATCCTGAGGTATTCAACTTGTCCACTGCGCATCGCCCTTACCTACCTATCCAACACTATATCTTCCTGCAACTCATTAAGATATTTAGGTAGCAGGTCGTCAAGAGAAGGTAATTGACTATGCTCTTTAGGGTCCTCAATCATTGAAGGTTCAAACAACCTCAAACAGTCTGCACTTATGACTAAGTAGATGTGTATGTAAGCTGGTAGTTCAAGGCGGAAGGTATTTTCACAAATATTCTCAAGTATCCTGAAGGGTCCATACCTGAGAGATTTTAGCTTTTTACCTTCACCTTGCATCCTATCCTTGCTGATATACAGCCATACCTGGTCTCCAACTTGAAAACTATGCTCGATCTGATGCTTATCATGCCTAGCCTTGTACTTGGCCTGGCTCTTTTCTAGTTGTTCCTGTACTTCCTAGTGTTTCTCTTGGATCTGTTCAATGAACCTAGTTGCCTTGTCCACATCACTGTGTTTATCAACCATGGTATTTTACCAAAGACAAAATCCAAAGGAGACCTTGGTATGAAACCAAAACAGGTCTCAAAAGGAGATCTGTTTGGATCTATTGTAAGCATGCTACACATAACTCAAATGTTCATCCCAAAGCTTAGGGTGTTTGCTGCAGTATCCTCTGAGTAACTAGATCACTGTCCTGTTAACTACTTTTGTCTAGCCATCTGTTTGTGGATGAAAAGATGTGATTTTCTTTAACTTGGTCTCCATTAGTTCCCACAGACTTGACCAAAACTTCCCCACAAATCGGGTGTCTCGATCAGATACAATAGAAGTGGGTAATCGAAAATGAAACCATACATGTTCAAAGAATAATTTTGCAGTTTGTTCAATTGTAATCTGCTTACTACAGGGTATCAAAATACACATTTTGCTGAACCTATCCACAAAAACATACAGATAATCATGAGCTTTCCTAGATGTAGCCAGTCCTCCAACAAAATCCATGGAAATTCTTTCCCAAGGGTGAGAAGGAACTGGTAATGGAGTGTATAAGCCTAGTTTTCTATTACTGGGCTTTCTTTTAGCACACATAGCACATCCCTTTACATATCTAGAAACTGTCTGATTCATTTTTGGCCAATAGCAGAACCTTTGCAGCTGTGCAACTGTTTTACTTACCCCAAAGTGACATGATATCAGAGAAGTGTGTGCTTCCCTAATTACCTTTACTCTCTCAGTTTCTGGAATGTAGAGTTTCCCACAATGATATAAGAGTCGGTCCTTCACATGATAGTCCAATTCTTCTACTCTTTTGCCTTGACTCAAAGTTGCATACACATCTTTTAAAGTCCATATCCTGAGCATACTGTTCTATGTAGCTTTCATGCAACATAGAATTATGCTTAAGTATGGTAGATGCATTTATAATGGGTCTAGATAACATATCTGCAACCTTGTTATGTATGCCCTTTTTATATCTGATGACTAAATGAAAATGTTTTAGAAAACCCATCCATCTGTAATGTCTTGATTGTTGAAACTTAGTTTGGGAGTGTAGGTATTGAATTGGTTGATGATCAGTGTGTATTACTGTTTCTTTGCCCATTAAGTAATGTTTCCACTTTTTCACACTCTGAACTAATGCATACAATTCTTTATCATAGGTAGGATAGTTAACTACTGCAGGATTAAAGGTCTCATAATGATAACATATGGGTTTACCATGTTGTGTCAACACTGCTCCCATGGCATAGTCACTGGCATTAGTTTGGATCTCAAATGGTCTTTGTAGATCTGACAGTGCTAGTACAGGGGTTGTACTAATATTTTCTTTCAAGGTGTCTAAGGCTTTCTATTGTTTTCCTCCCCACTGAAACACCTTGTTCAATCTTGTCAAAGCATGTAAGGGAGCTGTAATTGAGGAAAAGTTTGAAATGAACTTCCTCCAATATTGTGCTGCTCCTAAGAGGCTTCTCACTTCTGTAGCAGACTGGGGTTTAGGCCAGTTTACAATCACTGCCACTTTAGAGGGATCTATTTTCAATTCACCTCCCTCGACTATATGACCCAAATAATTTAGAGAGGTTTTGCCAAATTCACATTTGGAGATTTTCACATAAATTTTTTCTCTTCTGAAAACATCTAATGTCTGCTTAACATGCTTTAAATGTTCTTCCCACATTTTACTAAAAATCAGAATGTCATCCAGATACAAAATAAAAAAATCATCAAGAAAATGTCTGAGTACATCATTCATTAATCTCATGAAAGTAGCAGGAGCATTAGTTAGGCCAAAAGGCATAACTAGCTGTTACACAGTAAAATGTCACTGCCATCATGCCAGTCTCCCTACTGTGTTATGAAACCACATTCACCTATGCTCATGCTCCTCAAAATGGCTAAAAAACCCTCTTTGCCTAAGTTAAATGTGTCATCGCGTCTGTTTATTGAATAACCGCGCTGACAGGCGGAGGCCAGTGTTACTGCTGCGCTGCCAGCGGAAGCACACATGTTTTCCACGCTGGTCCAATTTTACGGACATCGCACCCTCCGTTTGCCCTGTTGAGCGCTGACCAGACCTCCTCTGTAGTTGATCTGCGATGTCAGCGCGCCATCTCAGTGTCTCACTTGTGCTGATCCTGTTTGGGCGAATTTGTTCTAACAACCAACCTTCCAAATCCCTCCAGACTTGGTTGTTAGCATTGTTGAGGTCGCCATCCTTTCTCTGGCATGTCTGTTCGACTGACCATCCACTTATCTTGGGGGAAAGCTAATCCTTTACCTATTAATGGAGACTCCTTCTCCTTTATAAGCCTCCTCCATTGCCCATGAGCAGCTAGTTTGGAACATATAGACTTTGATTGAGGAATTCTTAATGCATTAGTGCTGCTCTTTGTAGGCATTTGGTGTGTTGTGTGAGAATTGCTTTAGAGCTTGAGGAAGGTTATGAGCTTGTTGCCTTGTATGTGAGAGAGATACCTCTTTGAATTGGGA